>PVHX01002382.1:0-108338 GCA_004024805.1 Geosciurus inauris | reverse complement strand
CTGTAAGATAAAGGACTCCAGCTGCTTGGAAGGAACACAGCAAGTATTGGCTCCTGAAATAGAGAAATTTCTCCCAGGGAGCCTCAGAAAGAGAGGGGTTGATGTACCAAACAAAAACCTCAGCCTCTCAGGTAAGGTCATCTTGTTTCTGAGAAATGATTCCTCTAGGTAGAGACTCAGGAAGGCAGGCTGGGAGATGGGACTTAGCCACTATCTTTTCCCTCCATAAGGGGCCTGGCAGGCCAGTTACCAGGCTAGGCTGTTTTATAGGTAAATAGCCGTATTGTCAAGGAAGGAGTAGGTATGTACCTAGACACAAAATAATAAATAGCAGAGGCTCCAGAAAACATGCCATAACCCACCAGGCAAGGAAGGTGGTCACCCTCCTAGATGTGCTCAAAGATGACGGTGGGACAGAGGACAGGAAGAGGACAGGGTGCCTCATGATTCAGAGGGATGGTTATTTAAAAGCCTAGAACAGGGGTCTGGGGATGGAGCACAGTGGCTGAGGACTTGCCTGGAATGAGTGACATCGTCCTTAGACCCCTAGAACTGAAGGAAAAAAAAGATCAGAACAAAAAATGACATGAAGTGGTAGTTTGGGGGTTGGGTGATAAGCCATGAGTTCACATTGGGGTGATGCTCCTGAAGATATCCAGGTGGTCAGCTAACCAGTTTGTTGTGCTATAGCTTTGGTTTTTATGAGCTCTTGGTGTCCCCAACCATATTCTTCCCAAGAGGTCACTTGTAAACAGTTCTGCTGGTCAATCATGGCTTTCTGCATTTCTGCCCTACAGGGTTCTCTCCTTGCTGGAGTCGGGCAAGAAAGTGTAAGGACTTAATCTCTTAGCTGTAACCCTCAGCCAACGACGGGCAGGAGTTGGTGGGTACATGCCACAGCCTCTCACCTCTCCATGTGGATAATTCATAGGTCTATTACTTACAGCAACTCAGTCCTCAGGATTAATGTCGGCTGTCCACAGGGCTAACCTGCTCATTAAGTGCTCCTTACTACAGGCTCCCTCCCCTGCCCCACGTCCCCACTTCCCTACTCCCGAGCTGTCTACCCTGGCTTTCCAATAACCCACTTTACACACCTTGTCTGTAGGGCTGCCACATCCACATCCGGGCAGTTTTGAGGTGCTAGTGCACTTATTATCACCTCCCTCACACTGGCACCTATCACGGTTTAGATGTGAGGCATCTCCCAAAAGCTCCTGTGTGATACAATGCAAGAAAGTTTAGAGGTGAAGCGATTGGGTTATGAGAGCCTTAACCTAATCAACGTGTTAATCCATGGATAGGGATTAACAGAGTGGTAACTGCAGGCAGGTAGGGTGTGGCTGGAGAAGGTGGGTAGATGGGAACATGCCCTTGGGTTTTATGTTTTGTCTGTGGCGAGAGAAACTTCCTCTCGGCTTCCTGGTGCCATGTCCGAGTCACTTTCCTCTACTACACTTTTCCAGCATGATGTTCTTTCTAAGAAGCTTCACTTGGGCCCAGAGTTATGCAATTGACAAATTATGGACTGAGACCTCTGAAATCAAGAGCCACCACAAACTTTTCCTTCTCTAAAATTGTTCTCGTCAGGTATTTTGGTCGTGGCAGCAATAAAGCCGACTAAAACAGCGCCCAAGGAGCAGAACCTGGGAAGGGTACAGTCTAAATGATGTACTGGTGCATGCTTTCAGGAGAGGAATGGGGAAGCTGGAGAGGGCAGGGAAGGAAGGGCTGAGAAGGATGTGGTTTCCAGTGGAGGTGGAGACTCACTTCAGCCTGTTCCCATGGGGAGATCTGGAGCACAAAGTACACAGAATTGGACCCACCTTGAGGCCAGGAGGCCAGTCCTTGTGTCCCCTGTGTCAGTCATTGGCAGAGGTCTGGGGTGGGTAGGGAAGACAGCCTCCTCCAGCCAAGGCCTTCCCTGCTGTTCAACTTCTAGATCAGCCTGGGGAGATGGGGCATAGTTGCTACCAGCCACACCTGCAGAGCCCTCTACAGGCCTCCTGCAGTATTGCAAGCATGGCTCATTCCTTTTCTACAGTCCTTTTTAATATTTAATTCAGGGGACTCTGCCAGAGGGTATAGGGAAGAAGGAGCTAGATGAGACTTAATTCCTACATGCAGAAGTTTACAGTGTAGGAAGGGCACCAGACAGAAAAACAATTAACAATGGAACCAGAAATTCACAATGCATACAGGTAAAAGCAACCACTGGGAAAGCTTGCACAGAAGAGGTGGAAAGAGAATTTCCATCTGGGAATTTCAAGTGCATGAGGCTTGATATGGACACAGCATTCCAGCTGGCTCTTATGGCACCTTGAAAGACCTGGCTGATGCTAAAATATCCTTTCAACTCCTTGTGAAAGTCAGGCTGCTGTCCATTTCCGTCACCAGCTTTCCTTACGCACCACACTTATTCCTAATTTTGGAGAATTAGGCATTTGGTTAGGGTAGTATTGTTTTATTCTTTCTCTTTAAAATACTGGGTCATTTTTCTTGGTTCTTGGTCTCATCCCCTGTGTGGGTAAGGAGCACGTACAATAGCAACCTCAGAAACATCCTACATGAGGCTTCCTTTCATAGCTGCACGTGGTCCTCTCTCTCAGTCCCTAAATACATACCCACTCTATCCCTGACCCCTCCACAACCTGGGCCAAGAATCTTCTCCTGGGAGACAGGTGGGGGCCGAGTTGTCACTCAGCTGGGAGCTCCTTTCTTGTTAAGGGAGAGAAATCAAGGATTGCTTTCCCAATGCCATCCCCCTGCCTCACCCCAAGCAGCAAAATAGGTTTTCCTTGTCATCGTTCAGTTTCAATTTCCTGTCTGGCGCTATGCCAGTCCTTAAGGTCCACACGTTAGATCCTGTGGAAAGCCTGTGCTGGGTGGGCTGTGGCAGGCTGGGAATCTATTAAAGAGTTCTTCCCTAATTATCCCTGTTGAGTGTGAGCTCCTGACCTTCCCATCCCAGTCCCGTGGCCCAGGCTGGGGAGAATGTCTGACAGGAACTGGGGGATGGGAATTTCAGGAAAGCACAAGGGTCCTTGGGGAAGGAGACAGATTCAATCTGGAAGCTCCTCTCCACTTAATCTCCCCAGGTGTCAACCAACCTATTCTTACCTGACCCGCTTCATAGACCACAGAGCAGCCAGGTTTCCTGTTGAGTGAGCCACTCCACATAGCCTGGCTGCTGCCTTGGAGCTGTTTGTCCCCCATATGCATGGGAAGGTCTCCTCAGAGCTCCCTTGTCCTGGCCCCTTCCTGGACTACCACACTGAGCTGCCTCCCCCTGTTCCAGGCCCAGCAATGGACTAGGAGCTGGGAAGACAGGCTGAGCCCTGGAGCAGGGCACAAGATGAGAAGACAGGGGTGGCAGCCACTCTTAAATAGCCTTGGAAGGAAGGGAGATGGCTCCTAGTCCTGATCCTCAGGCTGTTGCTCCTACTACAGCCTGAAAAGAGGGAGAGGGGATCTAGAATTTTCCAAATGCCTTGCATAGTCAGACATTTTATACGCACCAGGTCATTTCATTCTATTATTCTCATTTTTCCAATGAGGAAACTGGAGAGCAGTTGCCCAGGGCCACACAGTGTTGGCAGAGGATTAAAGACAACTGCTGCCCAAGTCCAGAGCTTACACTACTTCACTGATTGAGTGGAACCTTATTATGCAAATATTGTAGGACCTCGCCCCAAAGTTTATGGGACTATTTTTCCCACTGCCAAATACGATGGCCTGGAGAAGGGAGTGGTACTCTCACGAGCATGCTCAGAGACCAGGTCATGAAATGCGTTCTTTGGCAGGGCACTGAGCTCCGCTGGCTGCAGGGAGAGCTGTCCCACTAGAAGATATACCAACAGGGCCAGGAGAAATGGGACTGCATGCCACACACCTCCTTCTGAGGTCCCTCAGGCTTCCCAGGGGCAAATGGAGCTCCTCTCCCTTGTTCCTGTTTCCATCAATACTCAAACGAGAGTTGCACAAGAGCAGGCCAGTGGCAGACCCCAAGACCTCTTGACATGTCTGTATGTACTTTGACATTGGATTCAATCCTCACATCCCCTTTCTATGTTCTGCAAGCTCCGTTTTCTACCAGTGGGGTGGCTCTGTGAGAAGCTCCTTAAGGGTTGCTTTAGCAGAAGAGCATCTCACAAAAGGTGGCCACCTTCCCAAAGCAGCCCACCTCCCATGACAGACATGTGGGGACAGATTACTCCAGACCATTCCCATCTTCATATCTCCCCATGGGCTTGGCCATGTTTTTCATTGAAAGTGCATTGCAGCCCAGCTCCTCCCCTCAGCCCAGCCCCGTTTCTGCCCCTTCCCTTTCTCAGATATTGTCCCAAGAGGCTCCTGTCCCCAATCTCCATCTTAGAATCTGCTCCCCAGGAAAGCTGAGGTCCAGAGGTGACATCCAAGAAAACAGGACATGCTAGGAGTCCTATCTTCTATTGTCTGCTCTGCAGCTGGTGGCAGTGCAGCCTTGAAGAAGCTCACTTCTCATCTCTGCAGAAGGGTTTGGTTTGGTTTGGGTCATCTCAAAAGGTCAAGGACTCCCATCAAAAGCTGGAATTTGAGCTTATATTTCTAGCATTTTCCAGGATCTTCCCATTAATCCCCAACTTTGTAGCAGGGAAGGAGGAATCAGTCCCCATGTCCTTAGCACCTGGTCCCTGGAACTCCTTGACAGACCACTCCCTGGGCCTGAGCAGGATGCTCAGCGATCACCACTAGGTTCCTCCCACCTGGTGCTCATTTGCACCCACAGAAGCACCTCCGGCTTGGGGGAGCTGCCTTCTTGGAGCCACTGCCACCAGCTGGGCCTCTCATGTACCCAGAGGGTTTTGCAGCAGCCCCCTCCAGATCATAGACCCCTGGAGTGTGGTGAAGAAGTCCAAGGATATCAGGACCCAATGACAAAGCAAGAAAAGGAGCCCTCAATTCCAGCTTCCAGTTCTAAAAGATGCTTCAGAAAATAAAGGCCAATCCTTTTTATCTCTCTAGCCTGCTTCCCCTCCCAGGCAAGGGGAAAGTTCTGTCCCTCAGTTGGAAGAAGATTTCTCTAAGGGATGGTCTGGCCTCCTGGGGCTGTAGCATGAGTTCCCCATTTATGAGCACCATGCTATTGGGAATTTAGGGAGCTATAGAGATAAAGGAAACACCCTAGCCTGAGGGCACACCATCAGTCTAGGGTGACCTGCAGTCCAGCACACAATCCGATGTGGGATGGATCCTCTGGAGGAAGGAGAGAAGACTGACTGAATCATGGAGGCAGCTCATTTTTATCATGGAATAAGGAATTGCAGATGTGCCCTGGGGTGGCCCTAGCCCCGTTATGGGCTCCAGCCTGGCTCAGTAGACCTGGACTAACCCTGACACCTGACTAGTTCCATCCTTTACTGCCCCTGCTTGCTACCAAGCTTGGGGTCCTCCTCTGCCCTACCTCTGCCACAAGGAAGGTGCTGGATGCCAGGAATGGCAGGATGCCATGCTGTGTGATGTAGATATAGATTCAGTGTGCGTGTGCTGGTGGAAGGGGTGGATGTTCAAGGCAATGCCAAATGTTAAGCTGTCTCTCCTCTGCCTTCCCTGTGCCCTTCTGCAGGAAGGCCTTTACACACCTGCCAGACTGTTCCAGCCTACAGACATTTCTAGCAGCTACAGAGATGGGAATGTGCTGCTCTTGGCACCAAGACCCTGACCTGCACCCAGCCATGCTGCCCCCACCTGCCCTGTCACATTAATAGACCATGATCCCTCTCCCACACCCTTCCCTTACTTCTTGGCCAGCTGGGCACTGGCTGCTTGACCTTTAGCCCTTGGCTTGTGTTTTCCAACTTGAGCATGATAAATAGATTACAGAATTAGACATGGTTGGCAGTATGCAGAAAACCCGAATTGCAAACTGACCATGCAAAATGATCAGCCTGTGAGCTGAACATCTGCAAGCAGCTTAGGCTGACAGGCATCAGGTCTTGGCATGGGCTCTGAGCAGAGAAAGCCCCACTCAGTTGGCCTTATGTAGAAACCTGCCTGGTCGTTTCCTTTGTGCTTACAGGCCCACTCTGACCATTGGTTTCTTTGTAGTACTGCAAACTGGACTCCACAATGCACTAATCAGGACTTGGGGCATCGATGGATCCCTGTCTCAACATTTTCAGGACTAGTCTCCAGAATAACCATTTGCAGTTTATTACCTTAAAAAAAAAAAAAAAAAAAAAAGTCAGGATTTCTGCAGTGCAGAATCCCATCCCCATACCAGACTGGGCTTCCCCGAGGACAGGACCATGTCTTGCCCCTCAGGCTGGGGATCCCTGAGGATAGGACAAGATCCTAACCATGAGGGATTTTGTAATGAGGCCAGAGACATGGTCCCTGTGGATCATGTAATCTTGCTGAGATGGACATGTACACAAATTGTGCTATTAGGAAAGGGGAGTGGGGGTCCCCTGTGCTATGTGACAAAGGGTAGAGGGACATGGCTGAGGCAGGGATAGTTCAGAAGATCATGTCTCCAGTAAAACGACTAAAGGCTCTCCACGGAAATCCAGCCAATGTTTTGCTTGCCCGAAAACTCACCATTGAATTCCAGGTCTGAGGCATTCTTCCACCCTCTACACCATGCACGCTCTTCCTCCTGATCCCAGGCAATCCCATTCCTAGGGCCACGCCGCTCAAACAAATTGGCCACAAACCACACAGGAGACCAAAGTCCCAGGGACCTCATACCCTTTGGAAAAAATATCTAAAGTCTCTTCCCAGTTGGCTTGCTGACTGCCCTCTGGAACGCAGGTTTTCTTCCAAAGACCTTGGGCTCTCTTTTCTTCCCTAGTGTGTACCTCTGCACAGTGTGCCATCGGTTCTCCAGAATGAAAAGTGTCCTTAGCTAGGAGGGACTTCCAGGGTGCCAGGTAGCTATGAGGAAGTTACAGGGGAGGAGGCAGGGATTGAATCTGACTTCGCTCTCTGTATTCAAACATGGAGGCTGACTGACCTCCCAGGTCCAGCCCTTGTCTCCCAATCAGCTGGCTCCAGATTCATCATGGGGTCTACTCTATTCTGTCCTCGCATTCCAGACTCCACTTCTGATACCCCAGAGAATCATCACTTCCTACTCGCATGCAGAAAGCTCCTTAAAATGACTTCTTCCCAGGTACCACCTTTCTCCAGTTCTAAGCTCTCTCCACAGCCTCCCTTTCTGGATTACATTGTCTTTCCTGTATTTCCTAACTTCTTTTATAAGGTTTAAAAAGGTCCCTGGCTCATAAGATTCAGATGAGGAGATTCACAGAGGAACCACTTACAAAGTTAAGATGTAGATTAAGGTTTGTTGCAGCGGCAGGATGCCGTCACCTCCCCTGGGCCCAATAGAGTATAAGGGATAGAACTGCAGATCGTAGCTCTAGGGGAAAGGCTGTCACAGCAGCTGTGGTCTTTGGTAGGCTGAAGTTGCCAACCCACAGTGACTTGGATAGGAGGGCACTGGTTCTCTACCCTCCTGCTGGTGGCTGCCATCTACTGAGCCCGTTTGAAACCTGAGGGCAAAGCACTGCAGGCAGAGGAGGGTGCAGAGGGTCAGAGTGGGCCTGTGAGCACAAAGGAAACGACCAGGCAGGTTTCTTGTCCATGTTGGCATTCTCCCTGACCCATCTATTAAGTGCATTCTTTTCTGTGGACCGACCATGGCAGTATAACCCACGTCAGCCAAGGCTTAAGGTAGACCTCCGGGCATAAAGACAGATCCTGCTCTCCTGGCACACTCAGCCATTGTCTTCCCATCAGAGCTCCAGCTGCAGGATTTGCTAAATGAGGGAGAGAGGGAAAATTAGCTTCCAAGCTCAACCCTACTCATAACCATCAAACCCAGATCAGCACTTTGCTACGTGCTTTTTCATGTTATTTCCTTTATTCTTCCTAGCAACCTCAAACCCATCATTTACATCAGCCTGCAGACAAGGACACCAGCTTAAATAGAACATGTGATATGCTTATGAGCACTAAGCCAGCAAGAGGTAAAACCTCCAAAGCCGAACGGCTAATGTCCCCTGTTGCCTTGGACTTGCCCTCTGCCACTTGCCTGTCCACCTCCCCTGAACCCCTCTGTACAGAGACTTGTGCTCAGCCTGCCCACCACGTGACTGATGTCCTTTTGTGTGCCCCATTATGCCCAGACACCACGGGGAGTCTGTCAAGACAAGAAACGAACAGAAGACCTGGAAGCCATTCTGAGATCATGCAGTGGAAACCTGGGTTGAACTTGGCCTGTGTGGTCAGATCTCCCTGCTCTTGTTAGCCATCTTTTTACTGGTAGCGTATTCCGAGTGGGCAGGATCTGGGTTTCGTAGTTTAGTCTTTAGATGTCTAGAGTTCTTTCCATCCTCATTTTACCCATGGGGAAAGGAGGTTCCAAGAGATTAAACAAGTAGCCTGAGGCCTGACATCTAGCAAGTGGCCAACACAGGACTTGAAACCCCCACCACCTATTTCCTGAGCCTATTTTCCATGCTACACAGGCTCCCCTGGTGGGCATGGGGCTCTTCCATTGAAGGATTTCCAAGTGGCCTCAGAAGCATCGTCTTGATCATTTCCCCACTCTGTTGGTCCTATACCAACAGACCCCACAGAGCTAAATCTTATTGAAGAATCCACAAAACAGCTCCAGAGAAATGCCAGGAAAGAATTCTGCAGAATCCCAGGACGTGAAGTCCCTTCACCCTCCCGTTCTCTTCATTTGCTTCTTGGCCAGATTTTCCAGGGTATTCTGGAGCACACAAGCTCTCCGTGGCTGGACAGTGCTTCAGAGATCTGGCCCTGGGGCTGCACGCCCGGTTGGTTTTTCAAAGGCACTGTCCTCTGTCCCCTCGTGGGCAAATAGAAACAAGATGTAGCTGCTAAAAACAGGTCTATTCACATTTCATTTTACTTAAGAAAATGGAAAATGCTGAAGGGATGTTTTGAGGTCAAGTTTCTCTGAGAATTTTTGCCCCATCTCAACTACTTGAGCCAAGCAACTCCTTATGCCTCTACTAGTTACTAGATAGTCAACTCATTTTTCTTCATATGTCTGGCCCAGAGTCACACAAGCACATGTCTACATGGATCTGCACTCCCTATTCTCCCCCATACACACACCAGAGTCAACAGACCAAGAGAAAAATGGGGGCGACTTGCTAATTGCTAGTACATTACCCTGGCCCCTCGATATCCACCTGTAATCACACCCTGAAGCCCTGAGCCAGGAACTGCGATAAAATGGGAAGGAAAGCCATTTATACTGTGCCGACTTTCAATTTTTCTAAAGGTTTCTACACAATCATCTTTTATGAGCTATAGTAAAACCACATGTTTACACAGTCTCTCTCCCTAAGTCCCAAACATTTTAGCAACATTATCTTATGTAACACCTGGGGTTTGGGAAACGGAGCCTAAACAGCCTTACTCGTTTATGCAAACAGTTTTGAATTTTCCAGATGTATCCATTTCCCTTCAAGTTAGCAAAAAGCTTATTTGGAAGCTATCGCTTCTCCCCATGCCCACCACCCACAACCCCTTCCCTCCACCTGCAAGTAATGTTTGCGTCTAAAATGAATTTCTGCCTTTGCAGTATCATGGAAGTAATTTTTCTGATTTGTTTTGCAATTCCTGATGAATATCTTTATCTACGTCTCTGTTTTAGAGCAGCAGGTACTGCCCAAAATTAAATCCTAAAGTGGCTGTTTTCCTCCCTCCTGCTCAGGCTCAGATCTGGGATCCACTTTTAACTCTTGTTTCCTATGTTTGTTTAGCTGCTGGGCCTTTAACTCTGTACAAAATGGCTTTGCGTGGCTTTTCATCTTCTATGGCTGCCATTCTACTCAGACTTGCAAATTCACCATAGGACTGTCTCATCGGGCTCACCATGAGTCTCCTGTTTCAATCTACCTTGCACATCATGGCCACATAAATCTCTGGATGCTCTCCTATGCCAAACCCTACTCAGGGCTGCCTATTGTCTATGACAGGGGTAGGCAAACTACAGCATGGCTGGGAACTAAATCCAGCCTGCAAGTTGGTTTTGTAAATAAAGTTTGACTGGAAATGCAGCCACTCCCGTTTATTTACACAACGTATGTGGCTTCTTTCCAGTAAACTACAGCGGCAGAGTGCAAAACCTTGAATGTTTACCATCTAGTCCTTCGGAGATGGAGTTTACCTTAGAATGAGGTCTGCCTCTCAGCCCAGCACGCCAACTGTCTTGTGCAGCCTCTCCCAGCCCTTCCTGCCTGGTGTCTGTGCGCATCCTCCACAGCTCCACTGGGCATAGGTGGATAGCCACCTCCCCAAGCCTGTAACCAGCCCTTCTTGTGCTAGAGGACTTAGCCCCATTGAGGATGTTTGCTGTACCTGGAGTTCTCTCCCGCATGCCTAAGCTCCTCGCAAACCCCGATCAGTCATGCAAAAATTCAGCTAAAGACAAGACCCTTCAGAAATGCCATTCTGTATCACCCCCCGGGCCATCCTCTCTCCAGCCCCCACTGAATTGCTTGCATTTTTGTGCCCCAGCTGAACTCATAAGTGTTTCCTATGCGTTCTGCCTCTACATGCATGTCTCCCTCTTTCGACTGCAGGGCCCTGGAGAACACATGCAGTGTCTTCATCATTCTTACAATTCCAGAGCCTGGTATTGGGTCTGGAATACGGCGGTACAGAAGACCAGAAGATACAGCCCAGAACATGCCTGTAGCAAAAGGATGATTTTGAGCTAGTTATTTTGAGAAACAGAAACTGAAAAGTGCAAGTTATCTGTTGACAAGAAGTGAACACAAGTAGAAATGAAAATGTATAAGTAGAATCTGAATTTGTAAAGGTTTCCCTGTCTGCCTGGAAGATGACAAGAAATCTCAACTTATTAATGGAGACAATACAGACAAACCCAAAAAACATGTCTTATTCTTGTTTATGGTGCTTTTTTGTGCTATGACCTTCCCCATGTCCTTCCATGTTTCAGTGGACAGTGTGAAAGCCTGAATTTCTGTGCCACTCACTTGAGATTTACTGGTTGCTCCAGGTATCTTCCCCTGCATACAGGAGGTAAACATGGCAATGAACTTCTAGTTGTTTTTCCCTTGCTAACCTGTCTTTTGTTACAGGAGACCCAGCTAATAATTCAAAATGACATTTTTTCCTCCCCATAGTCCATACACAATACATATGGAATGAATGAAGGGCCAACCCCTAAGTTCCCAGTTTGTCTTTCTCTACCTTTGGCCCCAGCCCACCTCACTGGTTCCAGCTCTGAGCATGTCTTCTCCTGGCCCTCCCTCTGGACTCCAACTCCTCCCCCTCCAGAGGCAGCCCCCTCCCTCCTGCCCACCTGCAAACTTTTCACCTTTGAACTGCAGCATCCAGGTAGGTGGCTCTCAGTGACCTTCACCCCTGCCCTGCTTCATGACTAAACTGGTCCCCATGGCTGTCTCTTGCCTGACAAATAAGCTAAGACTCTTGAGACAGGGACCTCTTTGAAATAATTTGAGCCATTACAAATGCTAGCTGGAAAAGGACCAGGTCCCAGGACAAGTTCCATAGCCAGCAGGAGGAGTAGATATTAGGTAGAAAGGGGCCTATCGAACCCACATGCCAAGAGTATTTTTTATAATGAAAATTGGGAGAAGACCATAAAGCGTTTCCATGGACCCACACTGGCTCTAGATAAGAGAATAATGCAAAGTGGGATGTTTTGGGATAGTGTTGGGAGAGTCCTAGGCCAGAGGTCTGACTCTGGGGGTTCCAATAGAATCAGATCTAGGCATTTGCCCCCAAAACCAAATAAGGTAACTGTGAAAAGCAGGAAAGTTTAACCAGTGCTTCCATATTGGGGAGACAAAGTGAGATCAAGAGTCTCAGCCCTGTGTTTGGGGTACTGACAGGACCTTTAGGTTTAAATACAAGAAGAATTGGCACAGGGTGAGAGGTATGCATAATTAAGCAGTCTTGGTCATACTTGGTCTGGTTGATGGCTATCTCAATTCTGGTTCTTCCAGGTGGCTCAGGGGAAGTCCTTATCACATGAGGGAGCAATCTGCACCCGCTTCTCAGGATGCAGGATGTTCATCTGTCAGAACTGTGATCCTGGAAGGGTGTGGTTCAATTGCCACAGATGCTTGCTCCTGCTTAGGGGGACAGTCTCATGATGGGTGGTGTGCCTGCAAGGCTCCACTGTTCCTGGAAGGTGTAGGGCAATGACTGGGGACTTCTAGGCACAACTTTAGAAATCTTGAATAGGATGTTATAAAAACTAGCCTTGAATGTCCCTGCAAATCTTGAAAATACCTTCATTACTCATCTTGGTGTCCTCAGTCTTGAGACAAGATTGGAGAGTTAAGGCTAATAAACTTTGTAGTTCCTGTTTGCAGATGAAACACTCCTTAGAGGATTCACAGGCCTGTGGCGAGCTCAGCAAGAATCTAAAGCCAAATTAAAAAAAAAAAAAAAAAAAAAAATGGAGGCAGAGATGCCAAGCATTGGGCCCAAATGAAGAGCCAGTGCTTTTAGCAAAAGCAGTTTCTAATTCTGTCACAATAGAAGGAAAATCCATAAGGATAAGTATGTGTGGTTTCTGGGATACTTGGGGTTAATAGTCCAGGAAGTTCATTCATAAGCATGCTGGCCACAGTGGTGGATTGATTGCCTGTGCTTTTAAGTCAGTTTCAAGGTATGTTCAGTCATGCAGTTTTTCCATTGTACACAAATGGAGCACAACTTTTCGTTTCTCTGGTTGTACACAATATAGTTATACCATATGTGCAATTCATTTGTTCTCTTTCTAGAGCTTTGAGATGTAATGTCAGGTCGTTTATTTGTTGACTTCTTTTAATGAATGAGCTCAATGCAATGAATTTTCCTCTTAACACAGCCTTCATAGTGTCCCAGAGATTTTATGTTATATCAGTTCTCATTTACCTCTAAGAATTTTCTTTTTATCTCTTCCCTGATGTCTTCTGTTATCCATGTGTCATTCAATAGCATATTATTTAGTCTCCAAGTGATAAAAGTAGCTTCTATTTTTCATTTTATCATTGGTTTCTAATTTCATTCCATTATGGTCTGACAGAATGCAGGATAGTATCTCTAATTTTTTGTATTTGCTAAGACTTGCTTTGTGACATTACATGATCTATTTTAGCGAAGGATCCATGTGCTGAGAAAAAAGTGTATTCACTTGTTGATGGATGATATATTCTGTATGTCTGTCAATTCTAAATTATTGATTGTATTAAGTTCTATGGTTTGTTTAGTTTTTGTTTGGAAGATCTGTACAGTGGTGAGGAGTGCTAAAGTCACCCAGTATTACTGTGTTGTGGTCTATTTAATTCTCAAAACTGAGAAGGGTTTGATATGTGTGGATGCTCTAATTCAGGGCATATACATTTATAATTGTTATTTCTTGTTGATACATGGTTCCCTTAAGCAGTATGAAATGACCTTTATCCCTTACTACTATCTTTGGTTTGAAGTCCACTATCTGAAGATGAAAACCCCTTATTTATGCAGTCCATTTGAGTGGTGTTTTTTCCCATCCTTTCACCTTCAGTCTGTGGATGTCTATGAGATGAGTCTCTTGAAGACAACATATTGGGTCTTTTTTTAATCCAATCTGCCAGTCTGTCTTTTGATTGATGCGTTTAGGCCATTAACATTCAGGGTTTGTATTGAAATATGGTTTGTATTCCCATTCATTTTGGTTTATTTTTGGTTTTTACCTTGACTTGGTTTCTCCTTTATTAGCTTTTCCTTTAGTGTAGTTCCTCCCTTTGCCGATTTTCATTGTTTTTCATTGCCTCCTCATGAAATAGTTTGCCGAGAATGTTCTTTACTGCAGGCTTTCTCAATGTAATTTCTTTTAACTTTTGTTTATCATGGAAGGTTTTTATTTTGTCAAATGGGAAGCTTAACTTTGCTGGATGTAAGATTCTTGGTTGGCACCCGTTTTCTTTTAGAGCTTGGTATGTGTTGTTTCAGTATCTCTTGGCTTTGAATGTCTGGGTTAAGAAATCTGAAATCCAAATTGGTTTCCCCCTGTATGTAATCTGCTCCTCTTGCTTTTAAAATTCTATCCTTATTGTGTATGGTAGGCATTTTCATTATAATGTGCCTTGGTGTGGATTTGTTGTGGTTTTGTGCATTTGGTGTCTTATAAGCCTTTTATATTTGATTTTCCAATTCATTTTTCATGTTTGGGAAATTTTGATATTTCATTGAAGAGATTGTGCATTCCTTTTGTTTGTACCTCTGTGACTTCCTCTATCCCAATTCTTAGATTTGGTCTTTTCATGTTATCCCATAGTTCCTGGATGTTCTGTTCATGGTTTCTTACCATCTTCATTGTGATGTCAACTTTATTTTCAAGGTTATGTATTTTGTCTTCATTGTCTGAGGTTCTGTCTTCCAAGTTCTCTAGTCTGTTGGTGATGCTTTCTATTGAATTATTTGGTTTATTGTTTCCCTCATTTCAAGGCTTTCTGCTTATTTTTTTCCCCAGAGTCTTAAAGTAATCTTTCTCCCTGAATTTTCTTTCCTTTGTTGGAATGATCAATTGTTGCCTGCAATTGATCTATTATTCTGTACTTCACAGATCAATTATGTACATTCTGAACTCCTTCTGACATTTCATCTACTGTGCTGTCAATGGATTCTATTGTAGCATCTTGGTTTGTTTGGGGCATTTTCTTCCCCTTTTTTTGGTGTGTTGTTCATGTGTCTTCCTCTCTGGCAGTGCCCATATGAGGTATTACAGTTTCTACCCTATGATCTTGTGTCCCTGCAGCTTACCGATACCTCATCTCTGGTGTAACCAGGCCTGCAGGGATGGTCTTCCTGGTCCTGGCTGTTGTCTCTAGATGGAAGTAGACCGGGATAGCCACCTGTTGGTAGATAAGGGGCCGCAGTGGTTGGTCTCCTCCCAGGGATTCAGAGCAGTCATGTGTCAATTTGGCCACAGCTGTTAACTGAGTCACTTCCTTTCCCTTTTCTCCCTTCCATTCTCCTGCCCCTGTAATTATTTAAGATATCTCAAGTTTTTTCTTTCATCCCTAGTGTGAGCAGGGGCTGCAACTAAGATGTCCTTATCAAAGGGGCTGAGGAGAATCAGCCCCTGGACTCTGGTTCCTCACCCAGAATAGTGAATGGATTTTCACCAAATTTATGAAGTTACATGTGAAAACACCTTGCCTCACCCTGGAACCTCGATAGATGCATATTTCATTGATAATTCATTATAAAAAGGAAACTCCCCCACAAAATCCCTGACCAGATGGGGCTCCCTTTCTCATGGAGGAGACAGATAACAAATAGAAACCAACGAAGTATGTGTTTATGCAGGAAGAAACCACAAAATTTTAAAAATTCGTAGATAGGATTCTGAAAGAACCTTCCTGGTAACTTTTAGGAGTCCACTCCCAGCCCCCACCGTGTGATGTTTTACAATGTTGGCCATTGGGGAATTAATCTTTAAATACTATTTGAATGAATAAAGGAAGAAATGAGGGAAGGAGAAGGCCCTTTATTATTCCTTCAAAGAATTTGAGCATTTTAGTATTGGCTAGGGAGGACCATTTGTGTGGAAGTTTGAGGATTGATTTGGTAGTAGTAGCTAAATGAGATCAGTGAGGGAGAAACCAATTTGGAGAAACCAAAGGTCTGGAGGCTTTTTCAAGCATCCATGCTGATCCAAGGTGACAGCCGTGAGACCGAGATGACTAAGACTGCATTTCATGAGAAAATTTGAGAACTAAATTCAAGATCCTCCAGAGTAGGGATAGGGATTTTCCTAATCTTTGGTTGACATCATAGTTAGAGATCATTCTAGATATGGCAGATAGGAGGAGGCAGGAGAGTATAGGGAGGGACTCAGCTGGGATTTCTGAACATTTCTCCCACCTACTCCCTTTCCACCCCCCATCAAGGCCTTCTCCAGAGCACATCTGTGGGACCCTTCCACCCAAGTCAGCCCCACATCCATTAGTCCACCCAGAACCCAGACTCCTTTCCTTCCTTCAAAAAGGTGGTTATTAATGTGTGTAAGGTCCACTACCAGTCCTCCAGGACACAAAAAGCAGGAGAGAAGATTCATATAAGCATCAATAGGAAATGGTATAACATTTTTTCCTCCACAAAGTGAAAGGAACCACACAGACCCATGTAGTCAAATTCTAGCTCTGTGATCTTAGGAAAAGTTTCTCTCCATTTTCTGCTAGGTAATATTAAAAGATAATTTTTTATAAAAAAAAGTCAAATCATGGCCCTCATCTAAGCATAAAATGGCTACATGTCAAAGGTTTAACTCATTAATAAGGGAACCAGTAGGAAATGACAAGTAGTTGAAGAATAAGAAATCTCTCTCCATAGACAATCAGGAAGACTAAAATTTACAAATAGCAGCAAAACTGGTCAATGAGAAATACTCAACTGCATTTCCAGCAGAAATAGTTATTTGCATCTCTAAGGATGAAACTCATTTGTAATACTATCAGTTTGGGAGGACTTAAAGTGGTAAAATAGCTCAAAAAATGCAATACAGAGGCCCCAGCAGAATCAAAACTAGGCAGGTTGTACCAGAGCCAACACTCAGTAACTTTTTTCTCCAATTCAAAGTCTTTTACAAAATTTTCCTAACACAAGTAGAGGGTTATTGCCTGAACCTGGGGTAATACATCTAAGATGCTCAGCTCAGTTCTTTGCATCTCTTGGGCACTCAATATGGAAAATGCCCTTGTCCATCTTTCAGATTAAAATCAAATTGCAGGGAGGGAATTTTTTTCATATTTGTTCTATTTAGGTTTACATGATATCAGTGCAATTTGATTCATTGTACACAGATGGAAGATAATATTTCATTGCTCTGGTTGTAATAGACTCAGAACATACATGCAGTCATACATAAAGCTAGGGCTATGATGACCATCATATTCCACCACCTTTACTGTCCCCATTCCCCCTCCCCTCTTACACCACAGGTAGAGAATTTCTTTGAGGCAAATACTGCTAGGGAAGTAAGAATAGCTCTAGGTTTTGGGAGTGATGATTTCCACATCTGTCTGTTGTGGTTTGGATTTGAAATGTCCTGCATCTCATGTGTTGAGGGCTTGGTCCCTAGTGCAGCAATGTTCAGAGGTGAGACTTTTGGAAAGTGAATGGAACGTGAGGACTCTGATCAATGGATTTGCCCATTAACAGATTCATCATTGAACCCATTACTATTAAAAGGTGGTAGAAACTGTAGGTGGTGGGGCCTAGTTGGAAGAAGTTGGGAGCTGGCCCTGGGAGGGTATATATCTTGACCCTGGACTCTTTTCCCTCTGCTTTATGGTTTCTACAAACATCTTCCCCCACACTTTGCCACCATGATGTTCTGCCTCACTTCAGACCCAAAGTTAATAGAGCCAGCCAACCATGGACTGAAACGGACCCAAAAAAACATTCTCTTCAGTTTTTCTTCTCAGGCATTGTCATACCAACAAAACATGGACTAACACAGCCTGGGAAAGTCTTCTCAGCAAAAGGAATCTAGTCACCTCAAATCTTGTTTTTCTCCAGCAGCACTTTTCTCAGAAAATCCTGGAGTCCTAACACCTATGACATTTCTCTCATTTCACAGGTTATGCACACCGGCCACCTCAGTGTCCCAATTGTTCCTCAAGCGCACAGAGGTGGACTACCCAGTAATATGATTTCCATTTTACAGGAGGCAAAAGGTTCAGAGAGGTTAAATAACTTAAGTCATATCACTAAATAGCAGCCTGGCTGATACTGAACAAAGTCCCATGTTTCAGAACACTTGAAGGGACAAGATTTATATCCAGTATCCAACCCCTCCTCTCTAGGCCTGAGTTTATTGCTTTCTCTCTGCTTCTAGAAGTCTATGAATCAAACTTAGCTTTTCTTGAATAGACAGGTTTAAGTAAGTAATAAGTTTTATATTGCAGACTCTTAGTATATTACATCAGACTGTGAAATGTTCATATGTGAATTTCATAGCTCCCAAACCAAACCCACAGCATCCCACTGATGCTGGGGCACCTTGGGATTCAGTGCCTCCATAACAGACGAGAGAGTCAGGGGACAACTCCATGGTAAAGCTGCCTGCTGGGTGCTGGATGTACATGGCTTCTACTCTAAAGACAGGACCTAGACCCCATCCCAGCCAAAAGGTCAGGCAGGGACAGTTGCCTGCAGTGACTGCAGCTCTTGCCCCTGGCTTGTTCCTCTTGTTCTCCTATGCCAGACTGGCAGGGTCTTCCTCCTCCAGGGCCCCCAACTCTGGCCTTTCCTCCAGCCATCAGAGTGGAGCATTTCAGTTAGGTGAACTGCCAACAGTAGCCTCCAGACAGGTGCCTGTGTGTCACTTCTCACCTCCCTGCAGTCACAGCCTGCTAATGTGTGAGTCACAGCACTTTTCTGCTCGGAACAATCCATTGACTTCCTATTACAGGTTGAATTTTCTGCAAGCCAACTGAATGTGCAGGCGGTACACTTAGGAGTGTCTTTGGGATCAATGTCATTGAAGGAGGGAAGAATGGGTGGAAGGAGGACTCCGTGCGCTCCCCAACCCTTGGTACTAGGGATTGAACCCAGGGACTCATGCAAGCTACACAAGTGTTCTACCACTGAGTCACATCCCCCAGTGAGGCCTCTGGACCACTTCCTGCAGGGTTGTTTCACATTTCTGCATCTCATACAGCCACTCCGCGATCATAGACACAGACGGCTTCCCTCTCCTGATCGCCTTCCTTCTCTTCACCCCAGGGCTATGCCAAACTGATAGAACGATGTGGCTGTTGTCTCATTAATTCTCCAATTTCATGTCTCCACCTCAATTAAATGTTTCCATATTCCTATCTAACAGCTTGAGGAACAATATTAGTTCAATGTAGTAAGAGGAAAGTAATTAAATATTTGTTCTGGGGTAATTGTATATAAATTCCATGACAATCGAGCTGGTAATATAATTAGTGAATCTTAATTGGACGCCCTTTTACAATCAATGTTTAATTTACTAACAACTGTTTTGGCTTAAATGCAAATTAAATGCTTGTCATTGGCCATCTACACCCATGGTCTTCAGAGCCAGCCCACCTCTTGGCTGGCAGCAATGGAAACTTCTTTGCTACCAGGCCGCTGTGTGATCTCCAGTGAGTCTGCAACCTCTAGGGGACTTGGTTTTATTATCTGCAGAATAGGAGTGTTGGAAAGAATAACAGTGATAGCTAACATGTATAGAGCATCTCTTCTGAATTGCACTAATTACACGTGGGTAATTCATTTAGTCCAAATACAACCCTGCACTTATGTGCGGTTTTATTACCCTCATTTTACACAGGCAAAAGTAACTTGTTCAGGACAAGAAAAGGGATTTGGCACCAGAACCCATCCTGTCAATAGGTAAAGTCCATTTCTCATAATTTTTAGCCCCAGTTCTTTAGACACCCAAGCCTCCCATCTCATTGTCACGATTTATCCCTCCCTGGTTTTGACCTTTTCTGATTTGCCATTGACACCAATCTTATCCTGCTTTGTCAGTTCAAGTTATTTTGGTCAGTATGGGCTAGATTATGCTGTGGTAACAATCCCAAAAAACAAAACAGGTTAATCTTTCACCCACATTCCATGTCACTATTGGGAATTTATGGAAATTATAGATCAATGTTTTGCCCTATTTTCTGAACTTTCAATTGTCCTCTTTGCTTCTGTTCCCAGCTATTTTCACTCCAGGGGCCAGGATGGAGAAGGCCAATAGTAGACATTTGGTAAGAAAAAAAAAAAAGGGATAGCTGGTTCTAAAAGCTTTTGCTTAGAAGAGATGCAGGAGACTGACTTATTTTGATGGCTTAAAGCAAGCCTCATGGCTATCCCAGAATTCAACAGTAGGGACTTTTACTCTTCCGCAGGGAATGGCATCCAAAGCCACATAGCCCACGTCTGTCCATGGGGTTGGAAATATTATTTTACCACCAGGGGGATGGGAGGACATATGCAAATATGTCAAAAAATAGGATGTGCTGCATACCTCTTCACTGTCTCCTTGCTTTCTTCCTTGAGCTACATCATCCTCACCTTGCCTCTGGGCTTCTGCAGTTCTGTTCCAGGGCACAAAATTCCCTTTGTCTTATTATAATGCTGTCTGCAAAAGCATTGGCCCATTATGACTATCTGAAGTCCACGACACAAGGCAAGACGTTTCCTTATAGTTCCTAGCACCTCCTGCATGATATCTCAGTGTCCTTCTCCCTGCCTCAGATGCCTGACTCCATCCTGCCACAGCTCTGAATAATCAAGGCTGGAGCAATTCTATAGGTCATTTCTTCACGTTGTAAGTTTGTAAGAGTCCCAGTGGTTCTTATAATTCCTTTGGAAGCAGACAATGAACTCATAAATTTATAGAGGCACATCTGTCAGACCCATAGATGTATCTCTTAGAGTGAGAACCTCAGCAGAATAACCTCAAATCACAATGGATACATTACCCTTTCCTTCCAACCAGGAAGAGAATAAAAAAAGGATAAAGTAATCAGAGACCTCTGCCACCGATTTCTTAGCTATTCTCTTCAATGCTAACCACAATCAGAATTCACTATATACTCCTAGTTTCTCTTCCATTCACTCTTTCCGTGTTCTTTGACCCCATTTCAACCCTTCATATTTCCAGATCACCTTGTTCCATTCACCATGTGTGTCCTTCATCCATCTCCATCTTTTTGTCTCTCCAACCTGTCTTTACTGGGGATGATTCTGGGAGTCTGAATAGCAGGGGCAAGAGGGCCTCAGCTATTGTCCCAACTTAGACTATGACACTGAGAAAGTCACCAGGGCAATTTTATAATCTGTCTTGTCTACTGGGTTCTATATCCCAGAACCCAGTCTGGCACACAGTAGGTGCTGTCATTGTTTGACTAAATGAATATCTGGAGGAATGGATGAAGTTTCCTCTAAAAGCCAAGATCCCTCTCAGCTCCAAGCGTGCCACAATTCCACAAGGTTCTGTAAAATTTCCCCTTTCTCTCTTGGGACCAACAGGGCAAAGATACCAACTCAAATGGCAGTAAATGTGCAAGTGATTTTATACCTAATTGACAAACTAAATGTAGATAAATCACTAGGACCAGATGGCACTCGCCCGAGAGCAGTGAAGGAACTCAAGGGTGAAATTGGGGGATTGTTGGCCAAAACATGTAAGCGCTCATTACAAAGGGATGCCCTGTGCCAGAACTGGGGGTGGGGGGCAGCTGTGCCTCCCACAAAGGCCCTGGGAACTGCTGACTGGCTGTGAAACCAGGCCAGCTGGTCACATTTAGAATAAAGAGTAGGATCTCCAGTAAAACCACTTTCTAGCCGGGAAGACTCCTCGGTTCTGTGGGGGAAAAAAAAAACAATCATTCCTGCTGCAATCTTCTAGAGTGATCTGTGAAGACACATGGAGAGTGGCAGAGTCACTTTTAGAGGAATCTAGGGCCTCAGAATTATATACCAAAAAACCATTAAGAAAAGCCAATCAAACCCAATCATCCAACATCAGCTGTCTTTGAAGAAACTGAAGGCAGGAAACTGGTCCTGGGGGGATGAGATTGATCAAATTATGCTATGTGCATGTACAACCATGGCTTAATGAATCCATTACATCGTTATAATGTACCATTAAAAAAATTGAGAAGCTAGCAAACTGTATGGGACAAATACCTTATAATCACAAAAGATTGATTCAACTGCCCTAAGATACTCTTGAAAAGTTGATCTTTACAAAGTCATGAAGTTGGTAGAAAACATTAGTTTTCATTTGAGAAATGACACAGAAAATAAAGGACTTGCCCAGGTCACATAGCCAAATGGGTAGAAATTCTTCAAACCAGAATGCTGGTTTCCTAACTCCCTATTATAGTATCTTCTAAATGAAAGCTTTAGGAATTTGATGCTCATGGTAGTTCATGAAACACTTTTATTCATCATGAAGTATTCCTCATGTCTCACACTCCTGGACCAAGCAGGTGACCCCACATGTTCTCCAGGTGACAGCCAAGGCACTAGTAGAAATACACAAAGCCTAGGTTTGGATCAGGCACAACATCATTTCTGCCTCATTCTCTTGGGCAAAGCATACTGCGCAGTCAATCCCAAAGTCAAGGACTTGGGCAGTTCATCCTGCCCATGGAGGGGTGCCACTGCCATGTTATAGGGTAAAGGGTGAAGACCTGGAGGCCAATGCCACCACCAACCACAAAGGGCAACTGCAGCATTATCCGAGTCTGTAAATGATTTTACACTATTGGGGAGAGTTAAGTGCCAAGCAGACAGGTATATTATGTAGGAAATAGGCACCTGCTGTCTGGATAGGTAGGAAAGGGACAGAAAAGTTTAACATAGGTGTATCTGTTGGGATTAGGTTCAATAGAGTAACCAAACCACCCTAAATAACTGGCTTAAACAGGACAATTTCCGTTCTTCCTCTTAAGTCTGGTGGTAAGTGAGCATCCTAGGCTGAGAGATGGGTTCTCCTTTACCACTCGGCCCCACATCCCTAGGATGTAGAATGATACAAAAATGTTCATGATCTTGCTAATCATTTGAAACAACCCAAGTGGCAAGCAAATGTCTATCTCATTGCTAGCTTCCAGAATTTCACAAGTTCATCTATTGGGAGTGGAGAGACCTAATTTGCAACCGGAATCCTAGCTGCAAGGGAATCTGGAAATTAGTTTTAGCTGTCCAGCCTTTTTAGACTAGAGAATGTTAAGAGTTGAGAATGAACAGGAAGAGTCCATTGGCTGCATGGACCATACTTTGCAAAATGGAAAGGAACATTCCAAGGACATTTGCAAAAGAGGGTCACAAAAGAGTACCTCAGCTTTGGGAAAAAAAAATAAAACAGGGCTGCTTGGCAAGACCATGATGTGACAAGGGCACAAGTCACTGCTGCTTTCCCTCCCCTTCCTTTCCTCACCTCCCTTGTTGGAAACATTGGTATCAGAACTTGTCCCACTGGAAGTGGAGGTGAGGGAGAAGGGTCCAGATTTCTTGTGACTAGCTCACCTATGATTCGTGCCCTGGGGGTTGTGGAGAGAACAGAGAACTAGGGAGATGAACAAGTTTGAGTCCCCCTGATCTTCCTTAACCCACCCACGTGGGGCTCTCTGCATCTCCGAGAGGAGCAAATAAATACAGAGGCACACACATTATTAAGTGTAATTATATTATTACTTATAGGTTCAATTAAACACTCTGGACATTTTTATAACAATTTGAGGTATGATGTGTGCAGCAATAGCATTAACCTTTAATCCTAGTTCTTTCCCTTTGAAATGCAGTAACGACCCTATTAATTAGTAATGGAATGATTAAATAGGAATAGAAGCCATCAGATAATGGTTCTTCTCACTGGGTCCTTTCCCTAGACTTAAATTGTGGCCTTTTGACTTTTCTCCCCAGAGAAAACACATCTCAGGACATGGGACTGTGGACTGTGCTGCAGCTTCTCCTCTCCCAGGGGGACAGATACAAAAGTGGATAGGCTAAGCTGTGTGCAATGTAGGATGACACTCGTCAATCCCAGGATGTGTCTGCCCCTTTGGCTAGTGATGATCCTTCCTTCCAGGCAGTGGCATCTGGAGATGCAGAGTGATATGAACTCTGCCCCTCTTTAGGCACCAGGGTCTTGATCTCAGCTCAGTCCTGCTCCCACCACCACAGGCCCTCCCAGAATCCCAATGGGAGTTTGGAGAATGTTTATCACTCATCCCCCGAGAGGACAAACCACACACTGCTTCCTTACCATGTAGTCATCCATCCCCTCTCCCCTGTAGCCTACAGGGCTCCCATGTATGTTGATGTTGAGAATCATGGGACACACTGAAGGAATGAGGGCAAACATCACTGTCCTCAGGAAACCCTATTAAATTCAGTTCCACAATGTGTAGTAATGGGTTGATCATTACTAGAGAAACAGGGTCCAGGGGAAGCTCAGAGGCAACAACTACCTCAACATGGGAGATGATGCTATGGAGGGCTTCCTGGAGAAGGTGACAGCCAAACAGTCTTTCAGGATAAGTGAAGGTAAAACAAGAAACTGGCAAAGCAGGTGTTCCCAGCAGAGATCATATCATTAGTTCCTCTGACTTTAATCCAGCAGAGAGCCCCATCCTCTATCATACACCAGGTAGCTCACCTCTATGCCTGGGCATCATCCCAGATTCTGCTTGCTTGGCTTCTCCAGCCCAATTCCCCACTTTTGGGTCTGGCTTGGATTTAGCATCGTCCTCAGGTCCCTGTAGCCTGGATACCTTAATCCTCTGGTTACCTTCACTGACCCCCACCAGGGTGTTCACCAGCTTTGTCTGCCCTCAGCTTCCTTGTATGCTAAACTTCTAGCCCCATCTCTTTCAACTCCATCTCTAACTTGGGCCCACCATTTAGCCCAGTCAGATCTGCCCAATTTGAAGAGACAGCTAGGACCACTCCATGGTGCCTCAGTACACACACACACACCCCACACTGTCTACCTGGCTATCCTACTGCCCTCACCTGCCCTATACGTGTCAGGAGTCCTTGGTCTGATATTTCTTTGGCATATGCCTTCCTTCACTCCTTCAGGACCAGTCAGACTTACAGGGCAGTTCTGGTTAAAATACAAATTCAATTTTTTTTTTTAAGAGACCGAGTCATAGTGGCTTAAACAAAATAGAAATTGATTTTTCTCTCCCCTGGAATTCTTAGTGAGTGGTCTGGTTCTGGCAGGGTGGCTCCATGACCACTGGGAAGCACGGCTTCCTTATCTCCTCACTTAGCTAGCCCCAACCTGGTCCAAGATGGCCGTCTTGGTCCCTCCCTCCTGTTCCTTTTCAGGACTTAGCTGGTCCTTTTCTCACATCATTTCTGCTCACATACCATAGGTCAGCATTTAGTTGTAAGTTATAGAGGCTAGGAAATGTATTCTCATAGCTGTGTGTCCAACCATGCATTTTATGTAAAAACGGAACAGTGAGTATAGGACACAAATTGTGGACTAGGCAGAGTCTTTATAAACCTGCAGCTGGGGGGTTCCCAGCATGACAGGAGGCCTGATAATCTCACCTACAGCTTCTTAGCTTCTCTTTCCCTTTCAGTTGTTTATTCATGGAAAATGTGTTGATCGGGGGCTGGGGTGTAGTTCCGTGTAGAGCACTTACCTAGCAAACAATGCCCTGGGGTTCATCCCCAGTACTGCAAAACATAAAATAGGAAATATACGAGGCAGCTACTAAGTGCTGAGCAGCTACTAAGTGCTGGGCCCCGGGCTTTGTTGGTCAACCATGAAGACATTGCCCTTTCTCTGAAGTTATTCCTTATCGAATAGCAACTTACGTCCATAACTAGCGGTAATACTTGCTTCAAAAATGAGAAGCTTCATTAAAAGGTTGCTAATATGAAACAGCAGGAATTCAGAACATGGGAGAGTTCTTCTGGAAGGGTCGGGGAGATGTCATGGAGGAGAGAAGAGATTGGGTCCTAGAGGTCGAGTATCATGTAGACTTATAAATCAGGTGGATTAACAACTTGCTTTTCTTGATAGAGCTTTTAGTAAGGCTACAGGTGAGGTCTTACCTGCAGCTGAGAACCTGGCACTGCAGAGTAGAGAGATGGGCATTTCCAGCAGGTGCTAGTGCTAGGCCAAAGCTCTCTCTACTAAAGAGGCTCAGGAGAGTCAGAATTGTATTAAACCCCATGTTAGGCTCCCCGGAGCACTAGGCAGAGGCCTGGCCTCAAGGTGTTAATCATCTTTGTAGGCATCAGTTGGTAGTTGCTCAGGGATAATTGATAGCTGTTATTCATCATTAAGGAGAAGCAAATGAGCTGTTCCAAGCTTCGAAAACACTAGAGCTACCCAGGAAGGGTAGTGATTCCTCCGAGTTGATGTGATGGGCACGAAATTTCAGATGATCCTTGAAGGACAGTGTCTTACTGCATTTTTGTTGCCATTATAACAATCCCACAGTCTGGTTAAGTTATTAAAGGCTTATTTTGACTTATGGTTCTGGTCCAAGGTTGAGGAGGCTGCATCTGGTGATGGCATTTTTTCTGGCAAGTCCCAAGGTGGCGAGGACTGAGTGTAAGATCTAGCCAAACTGGCTCCAAAAGCAGACCCGCTCTCCAGATAACCCATCAACCCATTAACTGTATGAATGGATTCATCCATAACAGCATAGCCCTCATCACCTCTTAGTATCTCCCAATGGGGATCAAAGTTTCAACATGGAGTTTCAGAGGCTGAGTTATATCTAAACTGCAGCAGACGGGTAGGATTTTGCAAGGTAGAAGACTGCACCTGAGAAGTCTAGGGAAATACTAGTCTGTAGAAAAATGTGGCAGCTCCAGGAACACATGGTGTCTTAGTTTGGATTCCCCAAGAGTAGAGCCTGAGGAAAGACTCATGGACGGGGAGCTTACGTGGGAAGTGACCCTAGAGACAGGAGCAAAGGACCAGGGCAGTGAATCAGGCAAGGAGGGAAAACCAGCTTAGGACATGCTGCTCAGCTGGCCCTGTTACAGGGACCCATGTCACAGGGCCTTATCCAGTGTACCTGGGATAAGGCGGATAAGAGGGAGGCCTCGACTCCCACCCTCAGTGGCTAACTGCCCTTGAACCGGCAGGCTGTAGCTATGACAGTGTCCGTGGGTGCCTGCAAGGGTTGCCATACCTCAGCATCCGAAAAGCTCCAGGAGCAGGAATTCAAGGTGTGTGATGTAGACCAGGTGAGGCACTGTCAGGTTACAGCAGCATGGAACAGCTCTAAGTCACATGGAGTGGTCACCAAGACTGGGGCCAAACGGATGGCAAGTAGTGCCCAAGAGGTGTCTGATTCTAGAAGCTGCAGGGATGCTGAAGTGAGGGCATCTCAAGTATCTTTGGACCCAGGAAAGAATTCAGCTTGTACAAACAGTAGGAGCAGAAAAGAGGAGCAGGTGAGAAGGAAAAGGGACACATGTGTGATGTGCCATTCCCCCTCCGTAACTGACAGTAATTGACCTCCAATGAGAAGTCTGAATGTGTGACTGCAGAGGTGGAAAGGGAGAAATGCTGGAGGGGAGGTGGGGCTGTGCTCCTCATGGGCACATGCTCAGTGATCAGGGGGCAGAGGAGACAGGGCTAGCAATAAAAGCCAGAAATCAATACTGAGGAGTGGGGTGTGTATAGTTCCTGATATGAGAGAAGGTCAGGTTCCCTTTCTGAGGCTCAGCTTCCTCCTCTAAGAGGAGTTGGATCCACGCTCTCATATAGAGCAACTGACATTCTTCAGAGTTCCTGAAGCCAATACAACCAGTTACACATTTTGGACAGCATCCAGGGGGCCATGTGTCTTACATAGAACTTTATATGAAGTTACGTTGATATGATTTGCAGGTTGAGGGGAGGATCCACTTGGCAGGAATAATATTCTGTACAAAAGCTTGGAGGTTCAAGGAGAAAAGGAGGGCATGTTACTTAGAGCTAGAAGTGTCTGCATATTTACTGTGGTCCAGACGCTGCTCTAAGCCCTTCCAATCAGTTAATTCATGCAGTCCTCACAACAGTTTCAAAAGGAAGATCCATCTTGGAGATGGTATGCCCGAGAGCAGGGTGGCCCAGAAAAAAAAAAAGAATTGAATCTTGTTCTCGAGAAGGACATGTACAGTGGATAGAGAGGGAGGCCTTAACTCCTACCCCTAGTGGCCAAAGGTGCTAATTGCCCTTGAACTGGCAGGTTATAGCTATGCAGTGCCAGTGAGTGCCTGCAGGGCTGCCATATCTCAGCATCACCAGATGGATGATGGGAAACTCTTTTCTTACCTTGCAGTCTACTTCCTAATGTGAGATAGATGCACCAGTTGTGCAGATTAGTAATTCTATTCAGAACAGCATTTTCCAGAGTGTCTGGATCCTCAGATGCTCAGCTAGTGGTACTTGAGGGATAGACTTTGGGTACACAATATTGAGAGTTCCAGGATTTTTCAGTGTTTGAGAGTAAAAAGAAAATGTTTGAAATTGGCATCATCCTGGACTCCAAGATATATGGTTTAGCATGGCATTTCATTTACTCAAGTATCAGTGGGGTGCCACCCTGTCATAGGCTCAGGCAATGCAACATTGAGTCAGAACAACAGAGCCCTTGAGTTTGCAGGAATGAATCCTTATGGGAGGTGCCATTCAAATAGCTCTATGAGGGAATAGTTGCAGAATAATGGTGCTATGAAGGCAAAATAGAGTCAGAGGGACTTTGAGGGACCTGGCCTGGTATAAAAGGGCTGGTTGCCCAGAGGAGGTGACATGGGAGCTGGGACCTGAAGGATGAGTGGACATAACAGGTGAGGGCCTGCAGGTGTGAGAAGGCGTTCCAGGAGGAGGGCAAGGTCAAGTTTTTAATGAGGACATGAGTTGAAGTCAGATCCTTCATTCCAAGTGCGTGAGGGAAGCCACCGTATGGGATTAAGTCCCAGAAGGTTGACATTCTTTCCACAATGTCACTCTGGTTCGAATGATTAGAAGGGGAGTAGTGGAGAACAGCAAGAGTTTGCAAAACTTTGGGCAAGATACAACTGTACCAACTGCCTGCTTTGGGGTTCTTCAGATTCATTCTCCACTATTCACTGTGCCTGGGGAAGCAGATATGGATATCCAGCAGTGGGTTCCTGGCCCCTCCGGCTCCTGCTGGGTTTGATCAAGGGAGCGCAGCAGATAGGAGGTAGGGAGGAGGAAGGTGAGGTCACCCTAAGTTGATGCAGGCAAGCTGTGTCCCTTGTTCACTTAACCTAAGGTCACAGTGTGGGATTGCGATTTTGCAAACGATCCCTTTGTTAAACAAATTATCCAGTCTGTGCACATCATCTGTGTCCTGCCAGCATCCTGACAGGGATGATGGCATGAACTACGGCAGCAACCATAGAGCAGGAGGGAAGTGGACAAATTCAAGTTCATATTTAGGAGGAAGGAGTTTGTGAGTTCTGTTATCAATTGGATTTGATTTTCATTTTTAAAATCAAGAATTTTGGCTCTTAGTTTGTATCCTCCGGAAAGGAAAACACAGCAAGATGCAAAAGATTTGCGGGGAGAGATTCTTGTGAAAGGTGCAGGGAGAGCAACTGGCATAGGGAAGGAGCATCTTCAGACTGGGATGGGTATCTGACCCTGAGGCAGAAGACAGGAAGGGCCTCGGGCTGCAGTGCAGCTCCAAGGTGAGGGGGAACCCCGAGATCTTCCCCATTAGGAAAGCCCCCAGCCAGGCAGAAATGGCCCAGCCACGATCCCTGCCATGCTGTCATTGGCTGGGAGCAGCCTGCAGAGGACCTTCACTTTGGAGAGAACCCTCTATGAATTCCAAAGACGATTCCAGACCTTGAAAAGAGGCCTGGACAACATTCGGCCAGGACTTAGTTCACATGCTAGACATGTTTCCCTCAGAGGCCTGAAAGAGCACCAGGCAAATCATGGTGACTCAGCCCCAGAATGAACTCAGGAATGAATGGACCCTTACACACCGATGGGGGATAGAGGCAAGGTAGGTCCTATGAAAACCGGTTTGTGCTAGTGGTGCCTCCTCATCTGTACTGAATTTTAAAATCTTTCCTTGGCTGATAAAAGATTGTTGAAGGTGGTTTGGGTCTTTCCTGAGCACCTGCATCAACTTAGAAGGAATGCCATTATGGGCTGAGGGTTCCTCTGGACCTCACCTTTCCCCATAGTCTTAGACTTTTTCCTGGGTGGCATTGAGCATCAGAAAATTCCAATTCTGCTGCTGACTAACCTAATCTCTTGGGCAAAGCTAACCTCTCACACCAATTCCTCATTATAACAATTTATTGAGCACCTAATATGTGCCAGGCAATAATCTATTCTAAGGAGTGTTCTAAACTTTATAGTTAACCTTCATTTGACACGAGGAAATAGACTCAGGTTAAAGTGTCTTGCCAAAAGTCACACAATTCAAAAAGGATGGGATCAGGAATCAAAAGCTGGCCTGTTTGATCATAAAGACCATTCTCTCTACTTCCCAAGTGTCTCCAGATAGTCACAAGAATGTCAGAATCAGACTGAGAAGCCCTTCAGGATGCCCAATACTGTTCTTTAACTTATTTATTGATCTGTTTGTAGGTGCTGGAAGACAGGCCTAGCACGTGGAGGGACGCAGTAAACACTCTTCATTCTCTTCCACCCTCTTCCTATTCCTCTTTCCCTCTTCTGTTCATCTCTCTACAGAAATCTCATCTTTGCTTGCCTCATCCTGCCAGTTTCCTTCACCCCCTCTGCTCCCCACCTCTCTCTCTGGCCTCCCTCCTGCTGGGCCATGCTCTTCAGATATCTCATTAAAGTAATTGTTGACCTGAATTCCTATTCCAATGCATCTATAATTATGCTCCCCAGGGAGACTCTGGGGGATTCAAAACAGACTCTCAATCTATTCCACATGAATCAAAAACAACTCCCAAGAAAGCAGTTTAATAGCCACGATTAAGGGAATGTTACTTGGCTATCCATGGGAGATGTCACAGTCCAGCACTGCCCACCTCCTGGCATCTGAGCTCAGATGAAGGTCCTCTCTGGAATGGAAAAGGCTGCATGTAGGGTTTAATTTAGTTTTCCTAATTAACTGGATGAGAACATAGCTGGGGAATTTTGTGAAAAGGAATCCCTTGCCCTTTCTGTCCTCTGGGCACGAGTGTCCCACAGGCCATGCAGCATTGGGGTTTTCTCAGTTGGTACAGAGGTTGGCTCCATCCAGCAGCATGGCTGTGTCTGTGTAGACCACGGCGAATTAGAAGAAAGGCTGGAGAATCCCCTCTCTGCATCTGCTTTCTTCCTACCAACCAAGAAATTCTTCTTTCTCCCTTCCATAAAATGCCCACAAGACTCCTTCATAGATCTGAGGGCTAGTTTTGCAGGAAAGCTCCATCAGAGTGGGTGATATAGCTGCTCATTCTACAGAGGGTCCCAAGAAAGGTATGGATGCCAGCACCCTCTTCAAGCCAACTTCTGAGCAAGGACTTGGGACTTTGTCCAGGGTCCACCTGAAAAAACTTGGTTAACTCTCGAGCAGGTTTATGCTAGCACAGTACCATTTTTCTAAAATGCTGTCTGTTAGCTTCTGGTGACAGTTCTCAGAATCTGAAATACTGGTCCTCAAGGTCATACATGCACCAACATCCCCTAGCGGACTGGTTAGAGCAAGCCTCTGAGCGGAGGTGGGGCCTGAATATTTGCATTTCTAGAAAGTTCCTTGATGGTTGTGACAATGTTCCATACAAGAGTTCTGACCTTGCTATTTGAATGCGTTCAATACCAACATCATTGGTATCACCTGGAAACCCAGAATCCAGTCCTCTCCTACTGGTTAGAATCTATATTTTAATGAGCTCCCCAGGTGATTCATGTGCACAGGAAAGTGTGAGAAGCATGGCTTTAGAGAACTGTAAGGTCCCAGGTAAGTGTGGTTTGGCCCTCCTTACCCAAACCACAGCTACCACCAGCAGGTGGTAATGTAATTACATTTTCTGCCAAAGCCCCTACTCAGGAGCAGACATTTTCCCGGGGAATTTTGCTGGGGGAGCAGACTGCCTGCTGGTTTTAGGCTTTCTCTCCTCCCACGGATACCCACCATGCTGCCCATTTCCACAATTGCTCATCAGTTTCTCCTTGAAGAAGGAAGTGGGCAGTCATTATGCCCCTTTGACTCCTAGAATCTTATTCTAGAACCTCATTAGAGACCAAGAAGATAGTTTTGTCTTACAGTCATCATGCAATAGCAGTCTTTGTGATGCGAAGTCATTATGCATCACAGACAAAATTAATCATTTATAATCTGTTATTTCTGTGCAAAGAAATGAGAAGTCATCATCTCCAATCACCAGAACACAAACACATCCATCTGCCTCTGCACCCTGAGCCACACAAGGTCCTCTTGTCTTGAGGGCTCCGTCTCTTACAGGAGTGTGTTATTGGCTGGGTGAGGAGACACATGGGCCTAATGGGCCGGGGACCTTTACCATTAACCCCTGAACTTGACAGCAATTCCCAGGATGCCCCTTTGCCTTGGCTTTGGTCCACATCTGTGTTGAGTTTGCTTTTTAAGTTAGGGTTAAGTGAATAACTGCTGAACCTTACTGAGGTACATATTTAGCCGAGAATATAAGGTAGGTAAGCTTAACTTATTACTTGGTGCCAATCACTATTACAAGTGTTTTCTGAGTTAACCACTTTATAATCCTGAGAGATGAATGTTTTTATAATAATTATTCCCATTTACTGGTCAAAAAAACTGAAGCCAGAGAGATCATGGAACTGGCACAAGGTCACATAGTAAGTTACAGAACAGGTGTGAACACAAACTGCAAACTTAAGCCCTGCACTACACCATCTTCCAAGGTCTCAGCACAGCTGTGCCAGGTAGGGCTTGAACTCAAACTAAGGATAGGGGATAGGCAACCTAATTCTTGCCAAAATGTTTTTTCTTCTATCACGCTAGTTACCTTTACTCTTCCTGATCTTGCAGGCTAGGCTTATAGAGTAGAAGCCTTTTCTACAGACCAAGAAGTTACAGAACTTTCTCCCAGGTCATTACCAGACTCGACTCTGAAGCTACAGATAAAATACTGTAAGAGGTCATTTTTCCTGTCATCTCCTCTTCCTTCTGTCACCCACCCATTCATCTATCCAAGAAACATCGCATTTGTCTCTCATTCTTTGCGTGGGGTTGAAGTTATTCTACCATCTTTTCAGAAATATAGCAGTGAAGACAAATACGAAAACTAAACACAGCAGGCATTACATGGAGGTGACAGTGAGGGCAGCACAGAGCCAACCAAGAAAAACATCCATCCCTGTGCAAGGACGCCCAGGGAGAGGACCGTATGGTCTTGGCCACCTCCAATTCCCCAATCCCCAGCACCTCAGAAAGACCCTAACAAACAGGTGAGCGACTCAAGCTGGAAAAATCAGAGGCTTCCACAGAGATTTAGCATCTTAGTTGTCTCAATGGCTAAAGCAAAGACATTCTCGGAGGAACAGCAGGAGTAAAGACAAGGAAAATGAAGGAAACTGAATAAATTGACTTACTTTGATTAGGAAACAAGAGATGTTTACAGAAAAATCTTTCAAATTACTACCAAGAAGAAAACCTTGAATTTAACTCTTTTTTCCTTTTTTTGGAATGTTTCCCATCCCAGGGTGGGGATCTTTTATCAAGTTCTTGCTAAAAGCCTTGAGGGTTTGCTCGGTCCTCTGGTTGCTCAGGCCTATCCTCCTAAATACTGAAACTTTCTCAGTCCACGAAGGTTCCTTCCTATGCCCTTGCCTTAGGCTATCACCTTCAGTCTTATGGGGAAGCCCAGGCCAAGCTCAAACTGGTCCAGGTGAGTTGGCTGATGCCTCCAGGCACAGCTGTGGTTTGTTGCATTGAGATGAATATGGGGAGATAAAGTGGCCCTAAAGATAAGAACGGGGCAATTCGCTCAAGTGCTGCCTGTTTCTTTCAAGGCAAAAGTATCTGGGGGAGGGGTGTTGGAGAAACAAACTCATAAACACATAATAGGCTAACGAAAGCAGTATCTTAGAAAGGAACTTCTGAATTCCAACTTTTTAGTACTATACCAGCATCCCTAAAGCCACAAATCTCGGGGAAGCTTATTAAAACCACAGACTCCTGGGTCCATCTTCCAATACCGGAATCATTATTTCCAAGCAAGAGCCTCCATGACCTGGGGTTTTATAGGCACTTTAGGTGATTCTTCACAACGGGGAAGTTGAGTGAACACAGAGCATAGCCATGTTCTTCCCATCTAGAGACCAACCCTGCTTTTCTAGTTAGGCCACTACTAGAGATTAGAAGCCACGTCTTTAGTAGGGGATAGACACAACCTGGCCACAGAGTCTCCACTTCCTTTGCAGCTATTTTAGACTTATAGACCAGGAAATGAACAGAGCGGGCGGGAGCTAGTTAGTGATTGAGAGGGAGAGAGCCAATGAGAAACCAGAGGAGCAGCTGCTCACCCACAGTGCTTTGAGGTGGGGGCGGGTCTTAGTCTCCACAGCCTATAAATTCTAGGGTGGGTGCGTGAAGGAGAGCTTTACTGCTCGCCTTGTGGAGGCAGTTGGGCCTCTAGCAGCTCTAAGTGCAACAGGGTCTCCTGGGAGTGTGTGGGAAGAAATAAGAAAAATGGGAGAAGCAGGGAGGGACAGTAGGGTCTCCTGGGAGTGTGTGGGCAGAAATAAGAAAATTGGGAGAAGCAGGGAGGGTGATGGTGCGCAACTTCATAAAGCAAGAAAATTCTGAAGACGGGGAGGGTGTTGCAAAGCTGGCCTCTGTAGTTTCTGGTGCAAATCCTTTAACCTGTGGGCTGTCACGGCCTCCTAAAGCCTTCTCCCTCTGGTTGCTTCATGCTTGTGGCATATTGAGGCCAGATACTAACTCTCGAGACGACGCGAGCCCCTGCTCCCTGTGAAAGTCCTGTCTGTTTGGGGGCTTACATTTAGCAGGGAAAAAGCCTCTTCGTAGGCCAACTTCTGTCGGAGGATAGTGTCTAAAACTCATAACTAAAGCAAAAGTAGCTTTTGAGGAAAGCTATTCCTCATCCCAGGAGTGATCTTAGAGGCTGTTGTAGGAAGTAGCCCTACGTCGGGGCTCTGGTAAATCTGGAGATTTACCAGCTGTAAATCTGCATGAGAATTTACACGGCTAGGTCTGAACTGGACTGAGGGGGTGACTTATCCTCTCTATCTCCCAGGAAGTCACAGGTTTCTCACAGGCAATAACTCTCTGGCACTTTCTCAAAGCAATACACTCGAGGCTTTCTAGCTCTTACTAGTTTAACTTCCTGTAACTTAAGCAAATGTGTGGCATGGCTTCTGTGACCAGGTCTTGATGTCCTACACTAGCTTCTCTGGATCTCTGAAGCTTCCTAATGCTCTTCTCTGGGGATAAGCTATTACGATAAGCTTCTGCAAACTAGAAGCAGGTGTGGTACCGTAAAAGAATAGAAACGTGAACTCAACCTGGTGGAGTCTTTTAAAGCAAGTCTGGAGACCCACATGTCATTAAGCTGAAGAAAATGTTGAATTAGTACAGCCTATAGCTATAGCAATTACCTTGATTTATCAATCATTGATAAATCACCTCAACTTAGCAACCACTTATCCTTATGGGCATGCTACTCAAATTGTCCCCAGGATCTCAGAATAAGTAGACTGGACTGATCACTTCTTAGCCTCATATCTAAACAGCATCTGGAGGCTCTTTACTGGCCTATGTATGAGATGTGCATCTATTTCACCTGAGAAGGGAGTAGCTTGGGGAGGATATTCCGCATCTGTGACTCCAGCATCTTGGTGATGAGCCTGACCTATCACTCTCGTCCTGTACCTGGATGAGCTCTCGGTCAAAAGCTGAGTGTACTGACAGCTCCCAGGAACTGGCCTGAGAGGCACAATGTAGTGTGGTGGCAGAGGCAAATTCGGGTGTAGCAGGGGCTGTAGCACCTAAGTCTGAAAGGGCCCAGTATTCAACTCTGGCTGGGAGTCTCTAGAGCAAAGGAAGCCATAACATAACACTCTAATGAGCCAACAGACTATGGACCGCTTGAAGTGGCTTGCTTGAAGATGGTTCAATCTACTGAACTGGGAAACTGGGGAAATCGCCCTTTTGAAGATTGGGCAAGGCAGCGGAGTCTAACAGCTCAGACAAGAACTCAAAGTTAAACCTTACAAAGGCTGCTGTAAATGCTTCAGGGACTGCTAATTGGTACAGGCGGGCATGCTGGGGTTAACTTTCAGGTTGCAGTAGCTGATCTGACCCCTTAAATCTTCAGTGTGCCATGTAGCAATGGGGATATGGGCTTGAGCTCCCCTGGGTTCTGTTTCTGGCTCTGTCACTAGCTTTGAGTAACTGAACAGGGTGAAACCAGCTTGATCAGAAGTTTTGTGACTGGATGCCACTGATGCTAGACACTAGGATCTTTTTCCAGTGATGGAAACCAAGTCCAGCAAGCACACATGCAGGCAAACTAGTTAGGGCTTCCACTTAGATCTCACAAGATTCAGGCTGGCACTTGAATAAAGACCTTGTTTTACCGGTTACTTGTGAGTGTGAGAATGTTAATTGACACTCAAGCACTTAGCCCTGTGTCAAAGATAAACTTCTGCAGCTGTTCGAGAGCACAGGGCGCCCTGAGAACAACACAAAACTGGATGCCGGATGAGGGTAGGGTATGCTAAGCCTCCTGAGCTCTGGCATCAGAAATCCATTTTTCCTTTGTGGTCTACTTCCCCATCCCTGGAGCAACTTTTCCTCTTGGAAGGAAAAAGGGATGAAATGCTCTTCTGTAGCTCGTATAGGGACATAAATCATACCACCTAATCTAAACAGGCAATACAAACTTCTAGCCTGGAAGGAGCCTGCACCTTAATGACCATAAATAAGGACACTGCAAGTTACCATCACCAGATTGATCTTCCTGAACAGATCCTAAGGTCTTCTAGCAGCTCAAAGCTGTCTTTAAGATGGAGAAACATACTGAAGATCAGGTGGAAATTCAAGAGAAAAGGCTATCAACCAGGGAGAGAAAGGTAAAGCAATACCTTAATTAGTGAAACCCAGAGCTACAGGCTCAGTGTGAGGCAAGAAGTTCCTGGGACAGAACCCAATGATGTAAAATACACCTAATTTGGCTCTTAAATCTTTCCCCATCCTATCCTCACATGGGCTTCAAGCTAGACTTTCTCACTTCTCAGCCTTTGTCCAGAGTATAGACAAAAGTCCTTCCTTTGCTTTCCTTTGCTGCATGCCACAATTCAAGAGAATAAGGAAGTGGATAAACCAGCAATCCACTCAACAAAGTACACCTTGCACTCTGGGTTTCATGAATCCTATCTCTTTCCTAATGAGATCCTGAGGAAAGTATTTCCAGGGTCCATCCTGCCTGGCCTGTTTCAGGGGATATCTTAAACTTCGAACACTCCTAGAGAACTCAAGAACACAATCACTTAATCCAGCCCAATTCTGGTCATCCTTAACAAGACTCACTTTGCCGGAAGTGAAACCCCCACACAGTAAGGGGACCTGCCATTGTTGAAAAGCGGCAAAGTATCCAGAAATACCCTTAGTTCTTAAGGACGGTAAACAACTTTTGTATCCTAGAGAATTGGCACAATACCAAGCATTTGGTAGTGATAGGTGTCCCCTGGAAGATCATTTAGATTGAAAACTTCAGCCTAACCGGCGGATTAATCCACTTGATGGAGTAGTAACTTGAAAGGACTACTGGGCAGGTGGGGTGTGACTAGAAGTGGGTCACTGGAGGCAATGTGCCCTTGGACACTCTCTAGTCCTTTGCACTGTTTTTGGCCACCATGAGTTAAGTAGCTTTACTGTCACGTTCTTCCACCATGATGTTCTGCCTCACCTCTGTAAAGAGTTGGGCTGGTTTTGTACTGAACCAAAATTTTTGGCAAGTTACTGGGAATTTTGGTCACAGCAATACAAAGCTGACTATCGCAGGAAAACTAAAGTTAAAACAAGGAACAGTGCTCATGGAAACGAAACAAAAGGCTTTCAACGAGGGTCAATGCCCAATATCAAATGAGGATCAAATTAACCTGCTGGATTTTCAATGAGTTGTATCAATGGTACTCCTTGCCATAATGCATGAGCTAAGTTACCTGACTAATCAGTCTCTGTAGATACGGAGAGCTTGACCATGGAAGAGACATGGAGACTGACTAAACTCCAGGTTAGGGGAGACAGGCCTTGTTTTCCAAGCATTGATGTTTTTACCTCTGAAATCAGTTGATGGGATAGGGGTCATGGAGAAAAGATGAATTGCTCAAACTGGAAACAGAATCACAACACTAAGAACTCTAAGTGTGGAAGAAAGTTCTTAGCCTTGAGCTCAAGATGCCCACCTAACTCTACATCTAGAAGCTGATGCTGAATACAGTGGAAGATAATGGGTGTGAGAAGTGTAGCAATCTCAGCTAAGAGCCCAAATTCCTGCAAGGGTGTAGGAGCAGGTGTTTGGGAGAGGATAGTCACTGTCTTCTACAGAACTAGCTACAAACCATGCGTCTTATCAAGAGGCATATCTTCAGTCTGACTGGAATTGGCTTATCAGTCTATTCATTGATGCTCTAAGAGTTGAGGTTGACTAGACTGGATTTGGTCTAACATACCCATAGTCAGAGCCTGATACTAGTCCTGCCCCTTTGAGTCAGTAACTTGATTTTCAAAACTAGATGTGGTTGGGTATTTGAACCTAATGTATGTTCCAAGGTTAATTCAGAGGCCTCATCAACCAGCAAAATGGTTGCAGCCGTTGCTCTCAACCTGCCTATCATTTGGCCACTGGCTCTAATTGAGGAAATAGGCTATAGCCTTCAGAGATTTCAATTTTGCATTAGAACCCCTAAAGCTAAATGCAGTTTTTCAGTATAGGAGGTTCTTCCAAGTCGGCAAAGTCCAAAGGGAGGCCACGACCAAGCTTGGTCTAATTGGTCAAATTTCCTATTCAGTAGAGACCCCTGCCATTAATGCGAGCAGGAATATGGCTTCTGCCTTGGCTCTCCAGAAAACATGGAGATGTATCTGTCCCTGCAGTGTAGCTCACTCTGGAACAGTCCAGTCTTTTTCTCTACCAAGATATTTTGTCACTTAAAGTGCATGTTCTTAATCATCTGACTTAACCATGCCAGTGGATTTGTTTATCCAACCTTGAATCTCCAAGCTGTTTTGAGAGTCCGGTATTAAATCCCAGTAAAATCCCTCTGACCCACCTTGGCTGTTTACCATCTTCCTGGTCTGATGCCGTGGAGCAGTTGGAAAGTGACCTCCACTCTGCCATCTTTTAACTCCCCTTACTGCCCTTCATAAAGAGCTAAAAAACAGACAGCTTAGTTCTGGGGCAATTCAGCCTGAATCTGGATTTTGGCTACTGAAACACTTGATCCTAACTTGATCAGTAAGTCCCTAACAGGAATAGAGAATTCTAAAATGGATGGTTTGAGAGCCAGTTTCTCAAGAGGAATACGTGAAGCATCGTAAGTCTACCATCTTCTGTTAAAGAATGCTTCTGGTTTGATAGACCTAACTTGTTAGAGAATAAGCTCAAGTACCAACAAGTAACTTTCTGTATCTGCCACATTGAAGGTGACTCGAAGAGCTTCTGATCTGAATTGCTGGATCAGTTGATGATCGGGGCCCGTCATTCCCTGGCAGTTACCTTCTAGCAATGCCAAAAGGGGTCTGACTTGAGTTGCCACTGTTACCCCTAAAAGGGATGATGGGGGCATTCAAATTGCCAAAGGCCTCTGTTGGGTAGAGGCACTGACTAGGCCCCAGGGACTATAGATTCTTCCAGCTTGAGGTTTTTTTTTGTAGGATCACCTTGAGTGGATTGGGCTACGGCACTTAGAAGCTGGGATTTTAAGCCAGTCTGCCCCCGTTTCCTACCTCTTCCCTATCCATTAAATACCTTAAAGGCCTCACTAACCAGAGTAACAGGAATTTGTCTCTGCTCCAATTTTTGCAACTTCCTCCGGTCTGGGGTTGGCTGAGTAATGAAATCAATGACTACTGGGGTATTTCCTACCAAACTAGGATCTACATTAGCACACTTCCTAAAAGCTTGTCTGCCTGTTTAGGAGCATGGTTGGACTGTAAAAATTCACAGGCTTAATCATAAACATGTAATTCCAATCTACAGGAAGAGATGCCAGTAACATATCGCTCTCCCCTAGGTACTTCCCACAAGGAAAACACCAGCATGATCTAATCTTTTTCCCAGAACAGAGCCCCTTAGAGATCAGGGCTGTCTGGGGTACAGTGGAGAAAGGGATTTTGGTGCCACTCAGGAGGTGGCAATGGCAGGGAAAGGAGAGCAGAATGGTCACATTCTGAATCCCTTGGATGAGGAGGGCCTTGCAAGAGATCATCTAGAATCTTACTTCCAGATGGAGGGGTCCCTCTGAAAATAAGAGCTTCAGACTAGGGCTCAAACCCTCTTCCATGTGTCAGGACTTAAACCCTCTTTACCACGTGGGGCTCCTACAGTCTTACCAGCGTCTTCCCTGAACCTGGAATAGGTTTGGAACTGAGTTCAAACACTTCCAGCCTGACCTTTCCCGAAGACGGCTGCACCATGGTATACCAAGATCTTGAACAGGCTGGAAATAGTGCAAGGATCTGCCTGAGAGCTATAAACAGGCTAGGAGAAATAGCTTCTGCTATCTTTCTAGAAAAAGTTCTTCCCTCAGGAAATCTGTCGAACCTGGCTAACTTAATGAACTTCCTTCAGAATCCGTCTTTTGGTCTTGTTCTCACCAACCCTCAACCTAGGTGCAGATCAAGGCAGAATGCTTGTCCTAAACCACACTTCAAGAACCCAGGTTGTCACTGCCAGACAAACTCCATCTGGCTTTTTCCAGGTATCCACAATTTCGTGTAAACCAGTCATGTTTTCTTCAGTGAATACAACTGAAGGAGGATCATGTGAATACTCTTCCTGTTGCCTTTGAATATTAGAATCCAAGGGAAGCTAGAGATCCTGCAGAGCTGTCATAATTTGAGAACAAATTTGTTTCCCTTGATGCATTGAAGGTTTCTCCCACGCTTGTCTAGAAAGTTTGAACTGCAGATGCTGTAGACTGCCTGTAACTTCATGATCTTATAAACTATCAGTGTTCCAGTGCCTCTGTTTTATTCATGGATGCTAGAATTTTACTGTCTTCCTTGGGCCAATCACAGAATAAAATGGAACAACTTTGGGTTTCCATACCTCTCAAACATACAGGGTCTTAAAGAGCTGACATTAGGTTGTCAGGCTTTGGTTAACTTAGAATACAAGTTTCAACTGAATCTTCACTTCATCTTTCAACATCTAAAGAGCTTAAAACTCATTCCTGTACTTACAGCAAGAAAGTGGAACAAACTGAACACCTCGGAGCCACAAACTGAAGGTATGTGGCAAATGTTCCCCTAGAGACTAGAAAGTTAGCTTAGTACATAGAATCGGCTTGCTAGGGGTAGAGGCCAGAGCCGGCAAACCATCAGTGGAGACACGAAGGGTAACTAGAGTCTGAATTACCTTGAGTCTTCAATTCTGGGGTTCCCAGTTCTGGGGAATGCCTCTACTTCTCACAAGCTTTCATGTTTGGACATAAGGCCGAGAACGGCTCAAGGTCTCCAAGAGCTATAAAGCCAGCTCAATAGGAACAATGTCCTGGGAATCTACCTTTGTCTAGCTAGGAAGACAAATTGGGACTTCAAGAGTACGAAAAGACCATCAGGTCCACTTCAGGATCCACAGGCCCCACATGGCCTTGGCCGCCTCCATTGCACGTGGCTGGTATGGTACTTGGACACAATCCAAGTGGTGCTGTAGGATTTTGTTCTAAAAGCTCCTGTAGAACTCGGAGCACCACTTTAACAGCGGGATGCTCTGCCTCTTACGGCCACTGATCCTATTTCCAGGGTCTTGCCAGTAGGCTTCCTTTTTCATGCCTCTCTGCTTGAGAAAAGCAGAGCTGAAGTTGCTCTACCTGCAGTGCACACTTGGCTGGTGTCGCTAGAGTAACCTCAGGTGCCAACTCATTGGTTGCAAGCATTTGGATGGATGGTAAGTAGGGCGTAAGTTTTCAGTGACTAGAAAAATCCTTAAGAGCCCTTCAGGATCAGGTTCTTTTTGGCTCAATGTGCTTTGAGTCTGCGAGTTGTGCATTACCTGACCTGGCTGCTTAGACTTAGGTCACTAAATCCAGCCCACTGGTCCCCTGCCACAGGGCAAGCTTCTGATTTGCATTTTCAAGGAGCATGAAATCGGCTCATTCCTGTCTTGAGTGCTGTATGAACCTGCTATAAAGTTTGCTGCCAAGGGTTTTTACTGAGATTCAAGTTAAGGTGGAGACACCACCTGCCAAATTTGCCCGAGTTAAACTTCCAGGCTATTTGTACAGACGGGTATGGTAGGGAGGACTGCGCACCAACGCACTGTCCTATGAGCCATTTAGCTTTTGAGCAGATACCTCGTCTTGAACTTCTACTCCTAAGCATTTCAGTAGGATCTAGACCTCTTGATACTGGCTTTTGGCCAGGAATGCTTCATAACCACTTACCTAGGCAAGACTTAAGTCAGCCAGCTGAACTAATCAAGGAGCCAGAATACTTCCATGCTTGTCTAGTTGTCCCAAAGACAGGCCTGCCATTGTCACAGCTTTCTCAGGACTGGAATGGATGAAGACTTTGGACTAGACCAGTCCTAGAAGTAAACAACTGCTGGCATTCTTTCAAATGCCTAAACATGGAACGCTCAATAGGGACACCATACAAAGGCCAGGTACCGGACCCATTGAGTTTTCATCATGGGAGTGGTCTCATGATCCTACGCCCATGGGGTGTCAAAAGGTACTATCTACACTCAGCTTTCCACACTTAAACTAGATCCTAGTCTCCATGGTCTAGTCTCTTCATGGCAAAAACACACCTTGACAGTTCTGGCTCATGTTTAAACTTTGTCATGGGGCATGATGGAAAGCTTGATCCTCAGTCTGTGGACCTCCTGGACGTATCATTCACTGACTCAATATCGGCCTCCAGCCAGATCAAAAGAATCTCTTGTGGATGTTAGTTCACATCACGCCTGGCTCATGGGAAGCTTCTGTTGGATTTCTTTACCTCACATGATTCTAATGTATGCTCATAAGTATAGCGCTGCACACATGACTCATGTAAGTGAACTTGTTACAGGCCTTACTTGGTTGTCTCCCTACTTGTGAGATCTTGAGCAAACAGCTAAGGTGACTGCCTGCCATAGCTAATGCTATAATGAACATACACTTCCTTTCTCAGGTGACTTTATATGCTTATGGGTGGGGCCTAGCTTTGCTGTTCCAAGCTTCCAGTCTCAAATGTGGCCAGGGAGCTGCGCACAGACTCGTTGCCAAAACCTAACTCCAGGCACTCGCCTAATGCAAGATTAGGCACAAATATGAATGCCTTGGCGAATGACCTTGATGTTCTACAAAGGCTGGAACATCCCTAATCCTGAATGGGCTTGAACTCTGCTGGAAAACTTGGCTTCCTTTCCAACCTCAACTAGCTGTCCACACCTTTTACATAACCACTTAGAAATGAAGATTCAGATGACCTAATTAGGAATGTCCCTGCCGTCTGGCACAAGTGTAACAAATCCCCCGGCTAGGGTAACGGCTTACGTGGGTAGGTGTCATGTTTTCATGACAGCCCCCAGGCATGCTTAAACAGGACTAGTACCCCTTAGGACTGATCAATGGGACCTATGTATATAACTTGCCCTGATTTATCAAAGGAGTGGGAGAGATTGGTGCTGGAGACTCAGCTCTGGAGTAGTTGAATTAGCACAGTGCAGAGAAACTAAAGGGGCTTCTATGCTAAAAGCACAGAATCAAGGTCGGGCTTGGAGTGAAGTTCCTACTACACACGTAACTAGGTACCACTTGCAGAGTTAAAGCAGCAGGTGCAGCCATATAGGCCCACATAAGATTGAAGGGTCAACAAGAACTGCCCTAGTCAAAGCATATCACAAATGAGTAGTACGAAGCACTGGGAGAGGCAAGACAAAGCCAAGTGGAAATTGGATGAAAAGCTCAGGAGTTGGGTGGATTGGCACATGGCTGGAAGGAGAATTGACCTCAAGCTGTAGCACAAGGACCTCACAGGTAATGCCTTATTGTGGCATTGATTTTGCAGTAGAGATACACTTTAAGATCCCCTAAACATAGGAAACAGACTAGTAGGAAACCATCACAACTGTTTCAGATGCTTCTACAGAGAAACCCAGGGGTCCTCTGTGCCAACTGCCAGTCATAGGGTGCTCAGAAGTTGGGTTTAGAGGATGATTGAGGTTTCTACCTCCTTGTTGGCACACTCTGCTCTTGGGCAGACTTGCTGTCCCTGACTTGAGCCTTGACTTTTCAGCCTCAGACCAGGATTTTCCATTTTCTATCCAACTATCTCACAGGTCTGAAAGGAGCACTATCTCAAACCTGGAAGATAAGAAAAGTAGAAAGTAACACTAACTGGCTGCAACATCAAAAGCTGGGTTATGTTGGAAGTAGATGCTTCAACTAGCTAGATCTGGACACCTACTATGGCTTTCCCTCAAGGCGATTACACTCTGGACTTGGGCATGCTTTAAGGTGGCTCAAGCCCCAAGAAGCACAATGTCTTTAAAATGGTGCTATCATAAAGCATGCATCGGGTAACTCAAACGGGAATGGGAGGCTGTGAAGGCAAAGGTCAAAGTTCTGAAACCTAGTGGGGGCCTTCTGGCTGCATCCTGTGGCAGAAGGCAAAGGGTAAGGTGTTCAATCAGAAAAGGTTCGAGCTCACCGGTTTTCCTTATAAATGGATAACAGCATTAATGCATTCATGAGAGCAGAATCCATCTTGACTGTTTCCTCCTTAACACAGTTGCATTGGACTAAATTTCCAACGGTAAACTTGGAATGGAACCATAGCACCAACCCTAAGAATGCTTATAGAAATTGCAACACTAAAGCACAGTTGCTCTACCAAGAGGTACATGGGCATGTGGGTGCTCCACAATCCTCAGTTTTGATTAACATATATCTAGACTAACATGTCTTGTGAGTCTTATGGCTTGTGAAGCTAAAGGGGAACCTTGAAGGAATATTACCATAGGGTACTCAAAGACATAAATTAGCAAACGTGGACCTATTAAAAGTACTGAAGCTTACACCCAAGACCTGTGCACAACTATGGAGGGGAAGAGCTTGTGAGTAAGCAGAATACTTCTGAGCTGTTTGGTCGTACAAGATCTCCAAATACTAAAGGACTGTCAAATTCTGTGGGTACTAGTGGAATGGCAGCATCTGAGTCAGATCCAGGACTGCACATCTCATAACTAAAAGGAAAGCTACCAGGCATTGGCATCTGTTGGTTACTGGAGCAGTCTTAGTCACCAATCATATCTGGATGTGGTACCCCACATATTAAACCATTCTCTAGTGGACACCAGCTTGGTGTCCTCTAATTGCTACTGACTCCAGCTGTAGAGCATCAGATCCTACAAGTGAGTGCCGCAAGCTTTGCTTCAGATGTCAGTGACAGTGAGCTCTCATCTGTACCTCCAACTGGCTACAAATTGAGGTTCCCACTGCTCACATTTCATCAATGTGCTAGAATGGGCCACAGAATTCAACATCTAAAAATCACTAAATGACACCAAGATTAACTATTAGAGGAGACATGGGGCAGAGCCATTGCCTTAGAGGTTGAGGGGTGGGGCTGAAGATCTCAGGCTGGTTTCTCTCCAGAGACCAGTCCTACCCTGAGGGTATCTAGGTGCCTACAGTCATCTCGGTGTTAAGACATCTTATACCAAAGGTTTTTAGGAGCTATCGAGACTGTCTCATATCACAGTAGCTCTATCAGGTAAGTGACATTGCTTGGAATCATTTAAGTATACTTCCCAAGCTTTCCTTGAAGTAACGAGTGAGGCAGGCTTAGGCTCTTAATTGCTTACCACTATCGAATCCATCTGCTTCAACAAACCTTTTGAAGTCTGTAGGGCAGAACTGTCAAATGCTTACATCCTGAAGGTTAGAGTCCTCTTCAATCTCTCATTCCTGTTAAGTTCCAGAAAGTCACCCTAAATGGCTCTTGGGGTATCTGATCAAAGTTGCATGGAAAGCCAGTGGCCAGAAACCAAGAAATCGGAGAAGGAAGATACAATTCCCCTTGAGGGGGGGAAGGTTGAACTACCACTTTTGAGGCATTACAGGCGTCACTTATAGCAATGTCTTCATGAACCTTCCTAAGCTTGATGGTCTACATAATCTGAGCATTTCAGCCACTGACAGTAACTAGAGGTGTATACAAAGTGATTTTCTTTGATCTACGTCTCAAACCAGTCGGTCCATGCTTCTCTTGGTGCTAAACTTTGACTATCTCAAATGAGGGGTTCCTACCCCACTTGGCTGGGTATGGAGTGGTCCTGACTGGGGTTGCTCTTGAAGGACTGCAGACTAACAAAGACTTAGCATATAGTGGATCTGAACGTGGCCTGGAATACTGGGGAGATAGGGAGGGAGCATCAGATGTACTTGAGACCTCCCAGATGTACTTAAAACTTCAAGGGATTACTTGAAAGGATCTTCCCCTTTAGCTGCTTCAAACCTCTTCAAATCTTAGCTCCAGCTTGGATCCACAGTCCAGGGGGACCCCTGGATCTGAAAGTGAGTGCAAGAGGGGAACCACTCTAGGCAAAGTGGTACCAGCATGAAGTGAGTTGCTGCCTGCGTTGAAACAGGGTCATGGTGGAAGCTGGAAGTCTAAGCATGAGTTGACACCAGGCATGTAAACTGGATTTTAAGGTTTATATTCAGCAAGATAACAAACGGCCAGGGAACATAGCTTGAAGGAGCTGCATATGTTTTGTTGCTGTAGTCTCAGATGGGTTAACCTTAGTGTGAAGCTAAAACATCAAAAATGCAACATGTACTAACCCCAATGCCTTCTCCCAATCATTCCTTTTGATTGCTGTTTAGACACATTTGTGCAGCATTAATGCACAAATGGTGCTCTGCTCTTCTAAAAGATGAAGGAAAGCCTGCCCTTAAATTCAGATTCGAGAATTCTTTTTTTAAAAAACTAATCCCCAACAGCGTTCCCAAGCTGGGACACTTGGGTGCTCCCTAACAGGGTAATGACTCAATCATCTGTCATCTAACTTGACATGATTAAAAACCCGAAGGTAGCTGAACTTGCTGGTAACTGGACTAAACGATCCCAATCTCCTAGAAACAAGCAGTACTGAGCTGGACATCCCAGTGTCCATGGGCCTGGGCTAACAGCAGTGAACCCAGAGGCTGGAATGGTTGTCATCTGTTAGCACCCTCGGTGGTGAGGACTTTATATTTTTAGATAAGTAAAAGGTGTCAGTTCAACTTAAATGATTTCAGAGCAGAGTCAATAGCTTTTGAAAGACGTTTTTCCTGTAAATGGTCCTTGGCTCCAGCTCAGGCTTAATCTAGCTGGTGTGGCACCTGAAAAGTGAGAGTGGGTGCAGAGCCCTGTTGCATGAAGTCTTCATGAAACTAACATCCTCTGAGCTGTGAGGCTGTCTCACCTCCCACTGGGCCCTAAGTGAGCTGGCTTTTGTGACCTACACCCATACCCATTCTCCACTATATCCCAAGATAGTCTATATCTGGACTGTCACCCAGTCTCCCTTAAGCTAATATGCAGGTAAGTTTGGCTACTGAGATGCTAGCTAGGGGAGAAGCGTGGGCAGGAAGTTTGGGTACTTTCCCTATATCCCTCTTTAGCCGTGTTCTGAATAGTACTGTCCTCAGACCTGCTCCTGCTGGGTGGGACCCTCTCCCATACTTTGCACTGGGCTGAGGTAACTTTTCCTCCCTTTAGTCCTATGGCTGCAGTAGCTTCCCAACATTCCTAGTCTGATACTGTATTGTTACACTAATACCTTCTTCCCAGAAGGTTCTCCCTCATGAAATTTGAAACCATTTGAGTTCGGCTGGAACTGACATGGAGACCTATTAGCTTGGAAAATGGCAAATCCCCCTAACCTGATTGCCCCCCATTCCCGAGGGAAGTGGGATCCTCTTCCTCTTGGTGTATATACTAAAACTTTAAGATAGCATCTGGGTGGTAGGTCAGGGAATTGCCAACTAGTGGTTCCAGGTGAAACATTCAACAGACACTTGACCACCAACATAGGTGATAGAAAAGTATACTAGCAATCTAAGCCATAGCCAACACTGGATCTGAAGGTCATTGCCCAAACTAATCTTCATACTTGTAGATTCGCTTTCTTTGAAGCTGCAGCCCAAGGGTCACAATTTAGAAAAGGATGTTTTCTAAGTTCCTGATGATCAAGTTTCAGCTCCCTAACGTGGATGTTTCAGAACGTTCAAAGGTATATCCACAGCCTCCAGAAGGCCACAGGGGTCAAGCACAAGGTTAGCCTTTGACTTAAAAATGTGAAGGAACACAATGCCCATTTCCATGGGTTTACCACAACCTTTCTCCTGGGGATCCTTGTCCCCAGGTTTTTGACCATGTAGCCAAACCATTAGCTTTCCCTGAGTCCATATATCCTGGTCTACTTCATCAAACAGATGAATTGACAGTACTGGAGCATCACTTTCAGGGCCATGAAAGGCTTCAGCACAGGAGTCCATGTTTTGTTCACTATCTACCTGGTCATCTCAAATCTGACCTCAGTCACTTCAGCATAGTGAGGAATCACTAAGGCCTAGGTGAGTCGGAGTTCACATGTGACAGGGCTCTGGGTCCCTGAGGTGCACCTGCTGTACCATATTACACTGAGTTGATGGCTCAGCCTTGTTTTTGACATACCATGCACAGAATGACATCTCCAGCTGCATGGACACATTGTTTTAGTCAAACACTGCCTCTTTGGACTAGGAATAGGGTAGGAGTTCACCTCATTCTAGAACACTTCATGCTCTAAAATGTGAATTCCAGAATGTCACAGGAACTGTTGCACATATCTTGATCAACACTGGGATGCAGGATGGGGATGCTCATAGAAAACACTACAGGGAAACTTGTTCTGAATCTTAGACCCTGCTACAGATCCCTAGTCTTCCAGGCCCCAATGACTCTCGAGTTACTCAGGACTTGTAGTACTACTCCCAAGTGCTTCCCCTCCCCAAATCAATCTAGCAAAGGTGAGGAGGCATAAGGCAGTCGCTCATCTTGCAGTGAACTGCATGGTATGTCCCAAACCATTGGCCTCCTAAATCAAACATGACAACCCTGATTATCAAAGGTTTTCATTTGACTTTTTGGTATGCCTGTGTCTCAAGGCCATTGACAACGTCTTGCTCAATAGAACACTTTTCCATGGATTTTGGAGGACTAGGGTGGCAGTCCTGAATCTCAGAACTATAAGTCAGATTATTGTGGCAGTCAAACTGACCATCTGAGGGTAAGATGGTGAATGTACTGCTTCTCAGGTGGATTATACATCTGCCTGGCCACCAGGAGAACTCAACAGTCTCAAGGTGCCTGCAGTAATTGACTAGAAATGGACATCACCTCTGGTACAGCAGCTATTGACCACTGGGCTGAGTTCATGGTCAGCTATCATGTCAATTCAAGTGAAGATGATGGGAATCTCCCACACCTGGAACTATTTCCAGCTTTAACACAAAGCAGCTTAGCAATGGTAGTGGTAGGGGGACACTCCAGGGGATTCCACTCAGTGTTTCCTACCATGACTTTGCCACGTGGGTAAGGGAAACAGTATGAGGGTTTTGTCCATCCTGACTAGATTCTCATCTTGGAGAAATGACCATGTCTGCAGACACATTGGAGCCACCCTAAGATGTCCTTGGTGGTGGTTTTGTGCCTACTTTCCCACCCCTCCCCTTGTTCTATCAAGGGTATTGATCTGGCTTGAGTTCCTCTTGAGTATTTCAGATTCTGTCCAATAGTCCATGAGCCTGTGTTCACCTTTCCATGTCACCCAAATGGGTGGGGATGGTCCCTAGAATAGGGAGGGCTATTGCACATCCTTTGCATGGATTTGTCTTCCCTTCAACTGACTTAAAACAAGCCCAGCCAGGTTGTCTGGTTTATCTACAGAAGCAAAACTTCATAGAAAAGGCATATCAATAGGGTGGGCTTTGACCTATATAGCTACTGAGGCTAAAGCAAGTCTGAAACCCATGGGTTAAGGGACTCAGTTTGGAGCTCAAACATGAATCCTGTCTTAAGACAGCAAAGAGGACAAATAAGAAATGAACTTCAAACATTTTCCTCTAGAAAATCTAAGAGCCTAATCCAAATGAAGGGCTTCAGACTTCAACATGTTCACAATAAGCTGGATATTTGGTTAAATGACACCAAGCTTAGAGCTGGCTCCATACAAAGCTATCACAGATCACAACTGCCTTTAGGTGCTGTTCACATGATCTGAGCCTAATCTCATTATATTAAGCAGTATCTTTCCCCCCAGGAATACCTCAGTCAAGTTAATGTTAGATGCCTACAAGCTGAACATCCTGATAGTGCTACCTGTTGTGGATGCTATGCCTACTAAGCATCAATTGTGCAGTCCCCTGACCCTTATTCTAAATATCATCCCCACAGACACCAGGAAGCCTGGATCTATGGCAACACTATCAGCTCTGGCGTATGGAGAAGCACCACTGGAATCCTTAAGGATGCATTCCCTTTTGTTAAGGGAGAGATGTTCCAAGGAACATGGTCAGGACTTAGGATTTCTGGTCTTATGCTGCTCTGATCACCATTCTGTCTCTTGACCTGTTCCGGAAATATTGGGGAAAGTTATAGGTCAGTTGTATGCAAGAAAGTGAAATCCCAAGTGTTCCAGAACTCCTTGCTGAGATGTTAAATGACAAGGGATTTGATAAACACTCCTGTACTAGTTTATCTGTCCCTCCCAGAGTTCCCAATTCTTAACTAGATTCTAAAATTCTGGAATAGTTTTCCCCATTGCAGAGATGTTATTGTTGATAGTGACCTGACCCTGTTTATGAACTGTTAGGTTTAAACCTAGGTGTTCATGTAGAAGTGAATCCTGGAAGCTGCTTGGGCTGGCTCTAGTTGTCTCCTGGACTTCCCAAAGACTTGGATTTGAGATTTGTCATTGGAATTGAGTCCTCATGCATCTTTTGTGAACATATAAACATAAGCAGTATGATCTAGGGAAGTATTCTAAATGGCACTTTCACCAGATGTCTTAGGTTCCAGTATCCATGGTAGTGACCTTGGTTTAGGAACTTGAAGAAATTCGAATTTCCCAATGAGCTGAGGGTGCACAGGGTTTTTCACCTGTATATACGTTGGCTTAGCCAAGTGAAGACCAGTTCTTGAGTTTAACTAGACAGAAGTTAAAGGATGGTAGCACTCTAGTTATTCCCCTGGAGCAGAGAACCAACCTCTTGACCTAGAGTAGCCTTACTTCAGCCATAGAACAAGACAAGAATTTAACAAAGTTACTCTAGGGGTCAGGTGTCTCGAGGTACCTAATAAAACTTGGGTCTTCAAGACTATAGCTGACATTTTAAAAATTCAAAGCAGGCATGAGAATGAAAGACAAGTGGTGGTGGTCACTAATAGCAAAACGTGAATAAAGATGCCACCCGACTCCTGGTCACTTCAAATATGCCCTCCAACCCCAGTGAGAGTCAGAATAGTATAGTTTAAGGCATCAACAGACATAAGGAGGCCTTCAGACCCTCAGGTGCTCATGCTGTCTTTAAGTAGAATTTGCCTGGGTGACCCAGGATACCAGCCCTGTGACACTTGTAGATACAGAATTAAGTCTCAGACTTCAGTCTACATGTTGCAATGTAAGGCAGCCTTGTAGGCTGAGTCTTGGCCTACTAGCAAAATCTGAATCAAGGTATCACTAGTTCCTGCTTGATGTACACAAACTAGATATTAAACACGCAAGTTGAGCTAGCATAACTGGAATAGAATCAACCTCCCAACTGAAGTGGAGTAGCCTTAGTTCAACCATTGAGCAGGACAACTTGTCTTGAGGCACCTCTAAAATTGGGTCTTGTTCAAGGCATTTAACACTAGGGAAAACGTAGAATGTTAGTCCTGAACGGACATCCTAGAACAATGTACTTGAACTGGTGTTATCAGAACAAGCAATCTCACCCTCCATGGATCAGCTTGATGACTTATTTTAACATACTGCATTGACACAAATTCATCACACTTATGCATCCTTTCATAAACAACTTCCAAATGTTACAATGAACTTTAGATGAGTCCCAAAGGGCATCTATTACCAGGTACTCATTCATGGTTTGTCTGCTACAACAGAACCTCGACTGAACTTGAGGGGCACAAATTGAAAGGTGACTTTTAAACTAAATCTTTTTTTTCTGCTTCAGAGCCCTGGAATAGGATCTTTGAGTCAGATCTCTAGCTTCTCCAACTATTTGTTGAAGCCTATCTTAGCTAAAGATCTCCTATGCCAGTCAAAAGTCCAGCAGTTGTAGATTGCCCAAGACTGAGTCAACTTGTAGGTTTCAGACCTTCCTTCCCAAGAAGCATTTTTCGGGTTAACTGATCCCTTCCAAGGAAGTCTGGAGCACGGCAATTCACTCATGTTCATGGAACATGATGTGCTAGTATAGTTGAGTCCCCAGATTCACCTAGGCACTGAATAGGAAAACCTTTGGACTATGGTAGGATTAGTCTTGTACTCAAGTGCCTAATGTTCTCACATTCTCTGGGAAGTAGATACTAGATACATGGAGTTCCCTGGGGTCTTACTGGAGCTGCTATACACAGGAGAGCATAGGGATGGCTTTTGCCAAAGTGGTTTCAACCATAGTTACACTTCAGAACTTAAGGGAACATGAGGTTACCACATGAGCTAGATTCTGGTCAGTCTAGGATACCATTGTACCCTGACAATTCTAGAAATGGAAGCATAGGTTTCAGAAACTATCCAACTTAGACAGTTGGATTGTCAAATCCAATACAAGTTAATCATGAACTCCATCAAAAAGTGAATGTCAAGCTGGGATATAGAACTTGAACTCCAGATCTGATTCTCTGGCTCTGAAGCCTTGGACAGACTGACTCACCTGGAAGGAGCACATTTAAAGGTGACCCAGTGACACTTGGACTTTAAACTGATCATACTAAATAGTAAACATGGCAGACTGCTTACACTTGAGTCTTGTCTGCTTCTGTACTTTGACATATTCTAAACGATTTTCAAACAGGGCAGAGACTGTCCACACAAACTAGACTCCACTGTGAAGGAAGCATCACTATTGAGTGAGTAAAGGAATAGTGGCCAAATGCAAGGCAATCTGCGAAGTAGCTTTTGATGCCTCTCATCTATCTTCTGATTAAAGGAAGTCTTAAATCTGACATGCGTTCACTTCAGTAGCTTCACTTGAAGCAAAATCTCCACAATTTCTGCACACCAAAATGGTGGAAATGTCAAATTTCTCAGGATTGACCTGAGGTTAGTACCTGTGGATAGGAATAATCAAGGGGACATGTGATCAGGAGAAAGATTCACAAGTGTGGCTGAAAGTTTCAAGAGGAAATGCTTAAGCTTCATGGCAAAGGGCTACTTTAAACAAGGGAAAGTAACATTTGAAGACATATCAAGTCCATCTCTGAACTCAACTGGCCCTTGGGTGGTATAAAACTATTAGATGTATCTGTAATCACGTCAGGTGCATCTCGATCTTTCCAAAACAGGGTTGGAAAAACAGGCAGGACTACATGTGCACCTGTCATTTGATTTAGATTATAGCATCTAAACTGGCCCTTCTGAACAAACCACAGCATCTGTTAGACTTGTCCTTGATAAAATAAAACTAGTGGCAACAGGGATGCATATACTTTGTGCCTGAAAATAAAATGAGCAAAATACACTAGAACTGAAATTATCAAACACTTTAAAATTTGTAGGTACTTGAAGCTGGATGACAGTGCTATCTAAATCAAATGAAATGGATGCCCTGAGGGTAAGGGGCAGGAATTTATTGCCACACAGGTCTGATTGCCCCCTCTCCACCTCAGGAAAGCCTTCCATGTTGGACAGCAAGACGGCCCCCATTGTTGGGCCAAGATAAAGCAACTGCCCATACATAGCTGGGGCTCCTTGTCAGCTTGTGTCTGCTTTCTTTGGCTTCAGCCATATTTCTCCAAGGCACTGCTTTGTTGAACCTTCATCTGGCATTCCCACGTGTTGGTCCTACTGTCCTACGAGCTGTGGCTATTCGTCTCATCTTCACTTGATGTTTAAGACCTCAAACCCTGGGCCAGCATCCTGATGAAGGTGTTACCTCTAACTTCCCAATGTTCTGCTCACAGGTCTGTGACTTGGCTTATATTCAGCCTTTCTTGACTTGGTTGTTCGCAGTAGGCCCTGAAGGAATCTGGAATAGTCCAGTACAGAAACCCCATGGGTAGGATTCTTGGGGAAAGATTTGGTGTTAACTTCCTGGCTAAAAGATCATCTAGAGGTAATATGTAAAGTTTCTGGGCTTCTAAAATGTACTTTGGTTACTAGTCTTGCATTGGTAAGCCTGGGTGGAAAGAATGGTGTGGGATGCTTCATGAACCTGTCACTAAAAATAGGGTGACCAGATGTCCTCCTTAGCCTTAGAACAAGACACTCAATGCTAAGTCTTAAGCAAACGGGGATGAACTGGTCACCCTACAGTCAACTATAGACAAAGTATGCCTCAAAGGCAGAATAACTCTTCAGTATCTCTAAGACATGAGCAGTACAAGTGAACTACTTAGCATTCAGCAAGCGAATACTGGAACAGCCAATCAGAATTGTCTGGCATCCATTGCCAAATAGTACTTTGGACTGCTTTGTTGCTGAGAACCTCCAGATACTGGTCTATATATACCTGGGGCTAATGTTGGTTGCCAACATTAAGTCTTAAGCAACTTATTAAAACTTAATAAAACCGAAGGCATCCAAGATCTATCAATTTCCTAGCCACACCAAAGCTGGCGAGGTGCTGGATCATTGGGTCACAATATTGTAGTCTGAAGCAAGGTTGACATAAAAGAGCAAAACACTGGCTGAAATTCTTTTGGCAGAAAATAGAACATCCTGTAATCTCAGTGGCAACACCATATTGGCAGACATGTTCAAAGGTTAATAGGCTCATAATTGAGCCACATCCAACACCATGGAGAATGTCCTTGCCCTATGGAAGGGAAAGTTCTGTGTATATTACATTGAGCTGGTGAAATCGCTCCAACAGATCAGAAATGGGGGAGTTAGTATCTGGGGAAAACCTAAAAGAATGGGAGCTGGGAGCCAAGGGATAAATTGGCTTCATTCTCCCAAGACCTGAGACTTTTCATAATTTCTGGAGATAGCATTTCTAGTACTAGTGCACACATCCAACTTAATGCAGACTAGTACTGGCTATCCTATCCTTCCTCTTCCCTGGGATCATGGCCTCAGGTAAACAACAGGCTTTTGCTTACTTGGTCTCAATTTGAGACACTGAAATGTTCCCTTCAACTTCATGAATTAGAAACTTTTGCTTTTCTGCTGGGGTTACCCTTTCATTGCTGCTGAACACAGGTTTGGAAGGCCCATCAATGTCCAAAAGACAAGTGTGGGGTACAAAGCTTTGAGAGTGCTAGAAATCCAAAAAGGGACAGACTAGTGTATAAAGTCCTCTTTAGTCTTGCAGGGAGGCACAGGGTACTGACAACGAAGGTCAGGCCAGGTCTCTCACAAGACCAAATTTGAGTTTCCCGGGAGCTCGAATTGGGCATCTGGCAACACCCAGAGTTGGTTAACCCCCCATGCTGGCATTCTTATATTGGGACAGAATCCTGTTTCTCCATCAGTTGCTAGCTCCTAGGAACAGTTCAGAACAAGAGGCAAGATCGCAAAAACGCGAAGTGAAGCCCATGGCCTGAGAACACAATAGGAAAAGCAAGGTGGAGCCACCAACAGCCAGCCTGCTAAAACGTCTAACCTTGAATCTACCTTCTGGCCTCCGAGTAGATGGTCAGACACTATTTCAGAACATGGAGAAAGGTGCAGGGAGAAAAAATCGCTCATGGAATAATGCTGGGGTTAGGGGTTGAGTCTCACTCGCAGGACCAGATTCTAAACACTAGCCTCCAGTGCCTTGAAGCCAGCTTGGCCATAGTGGACTCAAATGCGTACTTGGTCTGTTGGCTAGGCAATCTGAAGAAACTGGACTTAAGTCCAATCATTCTGGCTACAGCTGTATGGGCCAAACTGGAGGATGACATTTCATATTCAGATCCTGGTAGGGAGGAAAATGCTGAATTGAATGGAGTATAAATGGCCTATTTCGGGGTCTCTATGCTGGTTCTAACATCTGGTAGTATCCCAGTGCTGAGAGGCTTCCTGAGGAGCCTTGAGCCTTGAAAGGAGCCCACTAACCTAACAGAACATCCTGGGTCACCCAAACTTAAGCAGCCCATTACTATCCTGGATCTTGAAGCTATCTTCTCATGGAGTTCTAACTGCTTGGTCAATAAGTATTGACATCTTTGTTTCTGGGAGACCAGATCCTTATAGCAACCAATGATATCCTAATATGAAGACAAATCAGCTTAAAAGAGAATTATATTTCCTTCCATGGTCCAAGCACAAGTCTGATACAGAAGCTGATTTTCAATTCTACCACCTTGATGGTCTAAGATGAATTCTATGACTGTCATGGTTAAGTATCAGACTAGAAGGAAGGAAAAACCAAAGCTTACAGCTTTAAGGGAATGGCTCAAATTTGTGCATTTGTAATCTTAACTAGTGTCTAATCATAAGTCCAAACTGAACCATAAGGTGATATAGTCCTGCTACATGCCTGAAATGTATCCCTGTAAAATACTAAATGTTGCCAACTAGCATTTTGACAGTGTTTAACCCTGAATTGAGTGCTTCGCACTTTCAGAAAATATTAATCCACTTGCACTAATGTATGATTCCACTTAAGTGCATTTGTTTTTGTGTCCCTTGCCTCTTCAGATTATTTGTGAAGGTGCCAGTAGCTAGTCACCAACCTGGGCATATAAATCCAAGAGCAAAGACTAGTTTCTTGTGACTTTATGTTCATGAAAATGAAGAGGTGCTTCTCTACTGAAACAGGCCAGACTCAAGTTACTAATTCTCAATATCTACCAGGGTTTATAACTCTACCTCTAAAAGTCTGAGGTGAAGTAAAAATCAATTATGCCATGAACTGCCTATTAGTTCTAAGGGTAGAATAAAACTCTGGATGGAAAAATGGACAAATGTCCATAGATACTATGAATGTCTACGTTCTTCAAATTGTACTGCTAGAGACCAACTTAAACCTAGAAAAGTCGTGTATACAGTGTGCTTTCTAGCATCCTTCCACATGTCCCCCAAATAAAACCTAATGGAATCCTGTTGCCAAACCAGTTGCCTCTTGAGTGTCAATTTTCAAATGAAGGAATTAAACCAGGAATGTAGAATTCATTTTTACTGTAACTTTCAACCAAACTTGCCTAGGAAGCTGATTCTGATAGTAAGTGGTCATAAAAATAAAACCTTGGACTTTAAATTTGTTTGACCTTACTATAATGCTGTATTGACGAGGCCAACTGTTCTGGCACATCCTCAGTTTGAGATACTGCTGAAGTCTTGAGGTAACAATTGATGCTCATCTTTTTACCACCATACTGCATTCTACTTACCTTCAGCCTAGCTTTGCTGGTCTGGGTTGCTTACCTATTGGGAAAACCCAATACTATCTTGTGGGATTCAGCCCCTGATAAGTCAAACTTTGGTTGCTGTAACTTCACATTCCATGTGTTCCACAGATTGATCCCCGTAGCATAGCAGCAGCCTTAGCTTTAGAATAGCAGTTATTGCTTATATGCCAGCTGCTTCATCTGCTGGTCCATCACAAGTCAGGTTTAGTAGACTCCTTATTGTGCCTTCTGGAGGCATTCTTCCTAGGGACCAGAACCTCAAGTCCAACAACTTAAGCATATGGGGGAAGAACACTCAATTTGAGTGGGTTCAGAATGACAAAGGAGTTCTTGGTCGTCCCTCCCAAACCAGCATGTTCATGCTATTGTAGACAGTGTATGAGGGTTAGAATGAACCTGAATGTCCTAGTTCAGGGGTTCAGGAAACACTTGATGGGGAGTGGCAGCCTTGAGCTATAACTCCTGGCCCTTATCCTGGAGAACTGATGCTATTGACTACCCTGGTTTTTCAGCTCAGACTCTATGTGGGTAGTCTCTCGTGCCTCCTGCAGTACAATTTCAGTAAATGGCCATAGAACTCTTCGGAAGGATTAGAGGAATACTGATGGCTGAGTTGTCTTTCAATAGGACCCTATTGGAGCAATGGACTCTGGGTCTGAATGGGCCTAAGATCTGGAGATTGGGTGAAAGATCACAATCTTGGTGTGGTTGACACTGTCCCCCAGCTCTTGAATTCCCCCTAGCATCTGCCCATCTCATCCCCAGGAGCATGATGGTGCACTAGCCAGAGATCTCCACAGGTCAAATGCTGGCTTCACAAGACTTGCTGCCTGTAATGATTTCACCTAGTCACTAAAGGTTAAGGGTCAGTTCTAGTCTTTGTCATTCTCATACACTAAGAACTCCCATTGCATGGGTGGTATCTCATCTTCATTCCTGGCTTAGAGGACAGTCAACACTTGGTTTTCAAATTGCTGTCTTCTGGTGAATTCCTTGTCTTTATATGGGTATGAAGTAGGTGTACTGTAAAGAACTGAACCATCTGCAGACTTACACCCTGCTGAACATCTGAGCCTTAAAACTACAATCTGACAGTTCAGTATTTCTTACCTTACTTGCTGAAGAAATAGTCAACTTCAAGGGGAGAAGCCCCGCCAATGTGATAAGGCCTTTTCCAGGCCTTATTTCCTGGTATTATAAACCTTAATGGGAGGGGAGCATCCTGTTCCACTTTCCAGCCTTACATTAAGGCTACCCACTTCCTACCACTTCCAAGAACTACTTCCCAGTTCCTGCTGGTATTGGGCCATGTATATTTGGTAAGGTATTCTGAAGCAGACACTGCATTTCTCTGGTCCACATTGGGCGCTAACCCTAGTTATTTGCCTCAATGCAGTGCAAAAGATCTTGACGAGCACCATCTGTCTTGGAAGGTCTATATCAAATGATGCAATGGTCAGTGGCTGGCCACACAGGAGGCCAGGGCCTGCTTACGCCATCCTGGATGCCTCAAGGAAACATGAGTCAATATTCAACTCGTCTAACAGGGATAACCCTTACCCAAATACCAGAGTTCTACTCCTTCCCAACTGAGTCCTTGATTTAAGCAGAAACTTGCCAGTACTGTGCATCTTGACTCTAGCAGCTCTGCTGCTCTTCAGCCCAGAAAACTACAGCCCACTAGCTTTAAGACTTGATGGTCTTGAAGGCTTGTCCTGGAGGCCTTCTGGCTAACACGGCATGTCCTAGGTTGGTTGTCAGCTACTGAGTCTGTCATCCTGACTTTTGGAGCAATTGGCTAGTATCTGCCAACTCCACCAAACTTATCTCCATTGTACCCAGACACTCAAGTGACCAATTTCAGAGCAGATTTTTCCCTTCAGCTTGTGCCTTATTCAAATGCATCAGAGGTGGGTCTTAATAGTTGTGGTGCCACAGCAAACTGGGGGTTTATCACCCCTCCACTTGCCACCATTGGAATGCTATCAAATTGCCTTAGTTTGACATGACTCTTAAACTGTTTTCTAAGTTATCTACTAACCACCTTAGCTCACTTAAGCAGAGTCTAAAACTACTACAGTTCAAAGTTTTTTGGCAATCTTAAAGGAGTGTGGCAGGAACATAAAGGAATTGAAGCATTGTGGAGGTTTCTGCTATTGGCAAAGGGAGCTTGATTCCACTGAAACCTAGTCATAAGAGCCTGGCAGTATTGTCCTCTGGGAAGTCAAGTCAGGAAGGAGGGCACTTACCTACTGGGTTTTGGTATTCCATTGGTAGATCACTTTTCCCAAGTACTGCCTGAGAGCTGAGGATGTTATTACTGGAAAAAGACCTGGGGAAAGAAGTCATCTCAGTTGTGTTCTATGTGTCAATCTTAGCTTCCATGGAAGCTAGAGCTGAAATTGATAGCCAATAGTATGTGATAGCAGATACTAAAAGCATCTGCTACAACTAAGTTACTAAATATTTGAAAGACCACTTTCTAGTCATATCCTTGTTTGATCTTTGCAAGGGCAACATTGAATAAGGGGACATTCTCAACCAGGAACAACATGTAAGCTGTTCTGATGTCAAATTGGTTACTGGAATGCTGTAAACATCACAAGATGTACTTAAAGTCAGACTGGTTTTGGTTAGTCAAGACAATCGGAATTCTGATCTGTTCCCAGCCTACATCTTGAAGTTTTTAGTTTCCATGTATCTACTGACCTGTGAGCACCAGGAGTGGACAGAACTTACTGGATAACTGAATGGAAGGACTGAGATAGTGTGTGAAGGCTCATTTGGGGCTAGTGCATGTCTACTAAGAGGTTGTATGGAGACTTGTCCCAGGAAGGGGCTAGGCCTCGTTTTCCCCAATCTCATGGCCATACGTAAATGACTTGAGGGTTTACTTGCACGGGGAAGTAACCAAGATCCCTGGGGTCCCAGGGTATGGCCCCTCAGCCTCTAGTCACTGCCTTGGTAGTGGGGAGAAAGATGAATAGGGCCTTTACCAGGGAAGACCCCTGTTCAGCTTCCCTGAGCCCCTAAAGCTGTGTAGGGTGGGGACAGCCAGTGGTATAAGAGCCCAGCTAATTAGAATTAGGAATACCCCTGCACTCCCTACCGTCTCTCCTAAGCACTGCCCACCCAGAGCCTTGCTCACTCACATTAGTGAGCATCTGTTACCATAGGACTAGCCAGCCCCAAATGGCCGCTACTCAAGCTTTGCTGGCACTATACTTCGTTAGGCACTAGCTATTAACTGTCGGGGACTTGAAGCCTTCCTGGAGGCTACTGGGGTAGTGCAGTTGAAGCATACACCTTGTGCTGGGCTGAAGGGATGTGCAGTGAAGGGTCTGGGCATGGCTTTCAGCCATAAGGTAATCTGTGGGTGCCAGGACTCAAACCAACCCTGCTGCTTTCATGCCTTCCATAGAAAACTTTCCTATACACACGTATTACAAGTACCTTTCTCACTGCACTGACTAGGACCTCTAAGGCAGGCGTTCACTACCTTATTCCAGTCTTACAGGGAAATGGTTAACTTCACAACCAAATGATACTGAGATCTTTCTCAGGTCAGTTTGTCCTGTTGACTTTGAATTACATGGATGGATATTAAACTTTACTATGCTTTATCCACATACATTGATTCATTAATGCATTTTGGACTCCTTTGAAATGTGAAACTAACCCAGCATTCTTGAAATGAAATCCACATGGTCATGCATCCTTCTGCTGGGAGTGACACTTTTTGGGCAACATATAGACTTGAGGCATTTTGGTCTACAGTTGAAGTCTTTAACTTTTCAGCTACTCATCAGAGTCATTCCTGCCTGAAATTGATGGGATTTTTTTAAAGTGTTCCTATATAACATTAAGTGTACTATGTACAATAAATCCTATTTGAAGTAATGGTCTAGGCCTTGCACGATGTCAAGACTGGACTAAACCTGCAACAAACTTAAGGGAAACACCTGTGGAAATGATGGGCCAGTCCAGTCCCAGAGAACTACAATGTCAGGCTACAATGTAGTTCTTAAGTAGACAAAAGTTGAGTAGAAGTATCCTAGCTACAATACTTCACTAAGGAAGTCCTCAAGCTTGACCAGTCGTACATACCCCAGGGTCTGACCTGCATTGCTTTTGAGCTTTTCATCACTGCCAAATACCCAACAAGAACAACTTGGACGTCTTATTTCAGGTTATAGTTTGAGGTTCAGTCCATGGCTGGCTGACTCCATTACTCCAGGATCAAGGTGACACAGAACATCATAGTGGGTATGGTGAAGGAATGCTTCTGTCCATGGCATCCAGGAAGTAGAAGGGGCTAAAGGGAAGATAAAGCCTTCTAGGGCACATCCCCAGTGATCCACCTTTAGCCACATCCTAATTAAGAGTCCATTCAAACTAGGTTGGACTAACAAGGTTACAGCTCACAATCCAATCATTCTTGCTTCTGAACATTCCTGTATTAACACAAGAATTTTGGCAGGACACCTCATACTACAAATACTCCTGTGATCAGTGACTTGCTAGTAGCTATGAGAAGTGTGGCCTCAGTAGAAAGCAGTGATGCATTTGACTATAGCAGCAAGGGGCCATGTTCAACTCTCCTCATGGAGATGCATTCCATGCTTGTCAGATTCCACCCTGCTGCAGTGTAGGAATTGAAAGGAAAACTTAGTGATACACTCACCTAGACCACCTTGTCCAGCCCTCCACTTCTGTGCTGAACAAATGCCTGGAAGTCTCAGAACTGAGCACAGCACTTTATTCCAGCTTCATCTTACCTTTGCTGCTCAGCCCTGGAGTGCCGGATATTCAAGGTCCTATGTAATTTTACCCCGATCAGGAATGGATAGTTGGTGCCAATGCAGCCGCAAGAAAGGGAGAGAAGGAACGATGGTGGTCTGTGGTGCTGGTGGAGGCTTAGCACTGAGTAGGTAGGCCTGGGAAGCTGGCATTGATGGGAAAGCCAGGCTGTGGGGCCTGTTTGTACCTGACATCGGTCATCTGCTATAGTCACTTCAGCATAATGGATATCTCTTGGGTCTTAAAGCCAACCTATTGCTGATAGTGAAGAGCTGTCTTCAGCTGAGATGAAGGGTCTGATTCATGTGCATCCAGATGCCAAGCCCTCCACAGTACATAAATGCAGCAGCCAGTGCTACATGCAGCCCTCATACTCCTGACCAGCTGTTTAACTAAGCATGATTTCGGTGTATCGGACAAACTGTTCTGACTTCATCTAATGTGATCCTGTGGTGCTTCTGGCACAGGCTACCCAAGTCCTGCCAGCTCTGCTTGCTGGACTTGAACAGTGAAGTGCTTGCTATAATTCTCCACCAGGAGTTGCAAGTCAGAGCCAAAGATATGACTTATTCATCCCACTTCACACACTGGTCCATGCAAGTAATATGGTGATTAAAAATGGCTGAAGCACATACTAGTCAACTCCTGAGCAGGATTGTCACCAAGTGTCCTAGGACTTCAGTAGAAGGTAACCAAGTACTTAAAATGCTTTGTGCACTCCCAGACTCATGATGCAGTTCACTGTTAACTCTCTCCAAGGCCATGCAGCTGAACTTATTCTTGTAGCTGAGACTAGCGAATGACAGGAGTCATTCCTGGAGTAAGCTGCATCTCCAGGGTAGGCTTGGGGCAGGGACACACTTTATCTAGTCCTTCCCGGTGGAAAGGATGCTAGCCCAGTTAAATGCTTTTCTCAAAGTTGTATTAACTCAGGTCATAGGACTTGGCTTGTTAGATCTTGAGTTGGAGTTCCCCTAGGTACTCGAATCACTTAAGTGATGCAGGCAAAACTTGTTACCCACTCAAACTGGAAACTTCTAGATGAAACCAGATTACTGTCTAGTCAATGTGAATAACTTGGTTAGTGCCCCACCTGCCAGGCAGGTCAGGCTTAGAGGGACAAAGTTAAGCTTTTAGGATGATCACGGTGAGATGCTTCAACTGAACTGTTCACAGGTTATGAATCAGTCAAGTCCTGCTTGATAACTTCAAAGATACCAGGCTTTATCTTTTGGCCTGGTATCTTGTCCTAGTTCTGTGGTACAGGAAGTATTAGAGGCTACCAGCCTGACATGGAAGTATCCAAGACCTTGGAAACCTAAAGATCCTAAAATGATTCTGCTGCTGGGACCTAGAGATAATAGCTGCTAACTTGGTGCACTAAATCATGTCTACAGGCATAAAATCTTCCTACATTTACAGGAGGTAAAACCTTTTCTGTCCCACATACTGAATTTTATACTGCCTCCTATCATTTAAAACGGACTTAAAGCAGTCACAACTAAACTCCAATAAAGTAGCCATGGAAGTTAACCCACTGACTGGGATGATACTGATGAATTTCAAGTTGGAGGCCTTCTGGATTCAAAGTTTGACTGGCACGGCCATGGACACTGTTCAGCATGGCTTAATTTTGGGTGGACCCATGTTAAACACTGATTAACCAACTGAACACTTCCATCTTCAAACCAATGGTATAAACAGGCTTTAGAGTTAACTGGGTTAGGGGCAAAATGACATTAAAGACTGGCAGGATGTTATAATAGCAATGTTGTGACTATCTACTTAAGTCTTGAACTAATGAAACCAGGCAAGTATCAAGTTTTCCAGAGGACTTAATAAATGAGGCAATATTTAATTTACACAACTTATACAACAGTACTTCATTATCTTTGATAAACCAATAACTTAATTCTAGGGGCCCATGGGAAGCATGTGTCCCCATTTGTTCAGGGATCAAACTGGTTTGGCCAGGTACTGGTCTGAGCGTCTTGGTTTGGGGTGGGGGCACAGGAAACTAGAAACCATGGGGGAAAGTGCTATTGGGAATCTGTTAAGTCAGTACTGGCCTGCCCATTATGTCTGCAGCTCAGGTGACTTAAGTAGTCCAAGAAGCAATGACATGGTAGACACCTCGTTCTTAAAGTTATGGTTTTCCTGGGTTCAGATCATGAATAAAACCTGGGTATCCTTTTTCAGTGAAACTTGGGATTATTCTTCCAGCGAAGGATTCTCTATGGTTCCAGAGGCTGGCTTTTCACCCTGCACAAAAATCGACTCAAAATGGATCCAGGACCTCAGACCAGAAACTACACCAGCCCCTAGAAAACATAGGCTCAATATGCCATATTTTAGGCATAGGCAATGACTTTCTCAACAGGATTCCTAATACTCTGGAAATAATGCCAAGAGTTAATAAATGGGGACAGCATCAAATTAAACTCCTACACAAAGGAAAAAACTAGAGATGTGAAGAGAACCCACAGAAGGGGTTCCTCACTAGTGAATCTGACAGAAGATATCTAGAATACAAAGAGCTTAAACTATACAAAACCCAATTAATGGGAAAACGGACTAAACAACTTAACACATGAACACAGTGGGCACACCACTAACCCCAGTCTCAGGAGACTGAGGCAAGAGGATTACAAGTTCAAAGCCAACTTCAGCAACTTGGCAAGGCCCTAAGCAACTTAGTGAGACCCTGTCTCAACTATAAAGGACTAAGGATGTGGCTCACTGATCAAATGCTCCTGGGTTTCTTCCTTGGTACCAAACAGGAAGTAAAAATGGCCAACAAATGTTCACCATTAGTAACTACAGAAATACAAACCAACTAGAGATCTCATCTGATACCCCATACCATTCAGAATGGCAGTCATCAAGAGCATGCTGGAGAGGATGTGAACTTTTACACTGTTAAAACTGTAAATTAGTCAAACTGCTAGGGAAATCGGTATGGAAGCTCAAATCTAAGCATGGAACCACCATATGACCCAGCTATAGCACTGCTGTAGGTCATCTGTCTGCAGTGATACATGCATACCTGTCTATAGCAGTAACTCAAAATAGCCAAACTACGAAACCAGCCTAGTTATCCAACAGATGAATGAATAAACGTGGCACACATACACTCACAGAAAATAATGGCATTTGTAGGAAAACAGATGGAACTAGACATGTTAAGCCAATCAGAAGGTCAAGGGTTATATGTTCTCATAAGCAAACTGGGATGAGGAGGTGGGAGTGGATCTAAAGGGAGATCAGAGGAAAGGGACCAAGGTGTTGGGCAGGGGGAGAACACTGGGGAGGGATATTGGCCAACTTATCTCAGGTTCATGTTCAATATTGTATTATAGTTACACACAAACAGGAAAATTCAGGTTGTGAAACAGCTGAAGATCGGTCCTGTACTAAACTCCGTTTTACCCTCGGACCTTACCAATAGACAATGGCTTCCAATGATAGCTAAATCCAACTCATCTTCCAGTCCCCTACAATATTCAACATGAACATTTACACTCAATGTTTGTCCCCAGCCCTGATAACATGTTTCTAACCATCTTTGTGAAAATACACAATGGGTAAAGTTCTGCCTTTCTATCATAGCACCAAGTGCTAATTTCAAACACTGGAATCCAATCCTACACTGGGTACTACCCAAGTACTAGGTATGTACTAAATGTTTGAACCTTCTAGAATTACGATTCTAAGAAACTTGCTTTCTCCATGTAGCTTTTGAACACCTTCAAACTGCAAATGAGCTCACACCACAGCTTAATCTGAACTCCCAGAGTTCCCCCTCCCTTAAAGCTGGGCTCAAGAACCTCTTCTGGGGACTCAAATTGTAGCTAGAGGCTCAGATGGTTGGTACTCCTCACTGGTATGAGGTTCTGAAACAGATCTGGACATGTCCAACTGCATCTCACCCTGTGGATCTAGCTCTGCATGCATGCTCAAGGATTGTTCCTATAATATTCCGGTGGACTCTCATACCTCAGGAAAGTGGAGAAACAATTACATTAGTTCTGAAGGCCACAATCAATGCTTACCTCCTCACTTCTTGGTGCATTTTTTTAGTTCTTCATCCTTGCATAACCTATTGGTCTCCATGGTTTACTTGGTGTGACTGAATCCTAGCTCTTAGTCTTGGTAACTACCCAGGAGTGGTATACTTTTTTCAATCTCAATTAGTCAAAGCGGCACAACGGCACCCGAATGGATCATACAAGTCCTACACCTCCCTGCTCCCATTGTATGGTCAAGGTTCTACCCATCTCCTAAGCTGTATCTTAACCTTATGGTCCATGGACAGGGATTCCAAGGTGTCCTGGAAACATGGGTAACTCATTTCATTGACCTTTGTATCATTTGACAAGTGCATTCTCTATGGGAACCTAGGCCTCTACCACTGCAGGGCCCAGATTTGTAGAGATATAAAATTCCCCAGTAAGTCCCTGCAAGTAAAGTTACATAGGATCATTTCTGCTCACACCCTTGTTTCCCAGGTCCATGAGACCCTCTTCAGCACAAAGCCATACACAAGTATGATTTATGCTGTGACATTTTTGGAAACCTTTTCATTAGTTATCCCTCTAATCTGCTTCAGTGGTCACTCCAATGCTTGAGTTGTGATGGGTTCATGACCTCCTTATGTGTAGGTCCTCTGCCATATTGTATGGGATTCTACAGCTGTAGATCAGTCTCTGGGCCCCTGGAAATGAATGATTGAGGCTGAGCAGGATGGCTAAATACATGCATATAATACCTATACATATCATAAAGCCGCTTCTGGCCCTTCTGCCATGAGATGGGCCCACAGGAGTTGGCTTTTAAGGAGGCCAAACAGTTCAGTATATCTGCTGTATCAGACTATTGGTCTCTTGCTGGCAGATGACATTAACAGGTGGTAGAATATATATTGTCCTTGGCATATGGGAACCCATGTCTGTGCCCTTGTGTAGAGACCATCTCTGCTGCTGTGCCTAATCTGTATCTGACCATCTTAGCAGTTCTTGGATGACCAGTGATGAGGCTGCTGATACCAACTAAGCCAGTTTCCTACTTGGCTGAAAGCTGTCCAGTCAGCACAAATGTAGGACGGGAGTCTTTGCCCTTTGCCTGCTCTCAAATGTTCTTCCACATCTACCAGACTTGGTGCCTCTGGTCTTCTAGCTTCCATGTCTCTGGTCAGCCAGGCCATTTGATTGCCTGGAAGTCTGCACACAGTCCTACTTAATCACTTCTTCCTCTGGTGCACTACCCAAACTTCCTTTGCCACTGCCTCAGCCCTCCTGAGTATCCATTAGAAAGCCACCATTCATGGAGGGAATAGAGGGGGGATAAGCAAAGGAAATACAGTGGAATGAATTGGATAGCTCTTGCATACATGAAAACGATACTGAATCCTCTGCATAAGAATGGGACTCAAGCTAGAATATACATTCCATGCTTTTATAATATGGATTCTGCTGTCACTTATAACTAAAGAACCAATAAAACTGCACACTGGACCAATACATCACAAATCAAACTGGCCATAATGGGCCTCCATCTACCCATAGGTGTGACATCAAGGAGGGGAAAGCCAATATGGGTAAGATGGGAGCCTGGGCCATTTGCTATGAATCTCCTGTCCTCCCATATTACATGGGTTTGATTCTGATTGTGCTGTAATCACCTGACTCAAATTTGATCTAATGGGTCTAACTGACCCTGGCACATAGTGGGAATTCCAGATGTGCAGTCACTAGGTGCCACATGGCTAAGGCTTCCCATTCTTTCAGGGCCTGTAAGGACATGAATCATGTCTTACAAACGCCTAAGTCTACAGATACATTTGCTCTTGAGTTCCAGGGGATTGTATTGTGATGCTCCCACTGAGACTTGACCAATTCCATATTGCATCTTTTGCCATGAATACAATTCATGGTCCATTTTAGTGTAACAAACGTACATACCTCATACAGCTTGGGCTTGAATATAGTGCATATACCTATGATCACCACAACCAAGGTAAATTAATTGCCACTGGATTGTCTGGCCTAAGAGGCAAAGATGGTTTTATGCTAAATCTGCAGTCCTGCCTATTCAGTCTATTGGCTTATGGACTAAAGTGGTATTCCTAGGTTTGGAATGTTTCTAAACTTCATCTTACATCCTCTACCACAACTCATCTTGGTCTGGAGGGGTTCTTTCCCTTTCACCCTGAACCTCTAAAATCTTAAGAGGCAAGGCCCTGAGTCTTAGGTGTAATCTTCATCCTAAAGTGCACATCTTTCTCAGATTTCCAGTTGTACAATCACCACCCCATCTACAATGCATCAGTGTTCAATATTTGGCCCAAGTCTTAAGTCTCACCTGGGTCAAGTCTCTAAATGTGTAACAATTCCACATGAAATCAAACTGTGCTGATTCTTACAACTGGGTTGGAAAATAACTTACCATTTGACACCTATCATCTGAGGTCTTACTAATACTTTAGCCAAGACAGTTCATAGCAGCACTATGGCAACTCATGAACAGAGTTGACACCAGTTCAGCTGATCCATCCAGGTTCTACACAGACCAAAAAGGTGTTAATGGAAGACTCAAACTTTAAAATCCTTAGGGCTGGCATTAGAACTCCCACTCTAAACTGTGACATTGCACTCTCCTGGCCAGTGGGGTCAATAGTTTCAGAGGCTTTCACTTTGCATTCTCTAGCACTTCTTGCTCTACAAAGCCAACGTGTAGACCCTGTGCCAATGGCATCACATATCCAGAGATGGGAGGAATGACCTCTAGGTGGACATGTGGAACCACTGAACATCATACCCACAATGGCTCCATTTATTTAAAGCCATGGATCCACACTAAAGCCAGTATGAGGTTTCTGGTGTCTAGGTTATTGGTGTCAACTTCAACCCTGTGTCCAAGGATGTTTTGGTGATAGGTCTGTCAATCTGGGTATTAAATAGAAATGTCCAAGAACCAGAGATCTGTCAGGTCCCTTTCAGGGACCTGGCCACCTCTTCAAAGTTTCTATGTTCAAGTTGGTTGGTCTGGGGAAAGGAACTAAAACCTTGAGGCCACTGTTGGTTCATCCATTTAATTTTTTGGCTGCCATTCTACTTTGTACTGGGGATGCCATGTTAATCACCCCTGGATCCCCAAGGGATAAGTCCTCTTGGCTACCCTGCCAACCTAGTCAGCTGTTACTGCACTCTGGCTTCTGGTGGATGATACCAACTGACATTGACCTGAAGCTGTATAACAAGGTTCTGAATAACCAACTTTGGGATTTCTTCTATCAATAGCCTTGACCTGCAAGAGATCCCACTAAACTTGGTGGTGATAAAGGTCCTCCCATGTGTTCTTGATAGCCTTGACTAAAGGTATTTCTGTATTCTTCCATGGAATATAATCTGGATTTTCTGGTCCCACAAAACCCATACACTACACCGTGACCATCTCCCTTTCAATGTCTTTAGGCTCCTGGGTGTCAGGGCAAAGAGATAGGAAATTCAGCTGTGTTTAACCAAGTGCCCCCTGACAGTGAGTTTGCATTCTCTAAGGATTCTTGCCTGGGCTTAGTGTCCTAAGCATGCTTCCAAACTTGTCTGTCTTGGACAAGAATCCTGAATCCAGTTCTAAAGATGGTCCTTGGGCTGCTATTGCTGCTTGCTACATAGTTCGTACAGCTTCTTTGAATATAATTTCCTTTATTCACCAAGGACAGGGATTTAATTATATATCAGTCCTATATCCTGGAAAAGGTGCCTTTTCATGGGAGAATCTGACTGCTGAGGCAGAAACTTTGTGTCCTCTTGCATGAGAGGTTCAGCTCCTAACGTGGTCCACCTTTACAGGTGCAGGGGTATACAATGAGCCACAACCTCTGGGAACACACAGATGTATCGCATTCACAATACCTAGGTTCTTTGCAACCAGGGTTCTGATTCCCTGAGCAAATCTACCTTGACAGAGCATTCAACTATCTCAAGCTTGGCAACTCATAGCCTAAATTTGCTCCTGAGCTGTATCTGGTCTCCTATTGCAGGAGATAAGGGGCTCTTATAAGTTAAGGCCAATTCAGCCAGAGGATCTCTGGCAGCTAACGGTTAAAATTCCTCTTTCCTGCAGTAGGTCACCATTGCATTAGCCAAGTGCATTTCTCCTGGCCTCAAAGGCATGGACCATTGCACTGACAGTTTATCAACAGGGACACTCTCAAATCACTATCCGTGAGTTTGTTTTGCTACTTTGTCCCAGGAACTAATCATGCTATGCATAAGAAAGTGGATCTTCCCTGGCCATTAGTGAGGTGATTCAGTCCTTCAACCCCCATTTCAACTTGATCTCAAACCAGTTACCAGTGACTTGCCCCCCACCCCCTACCCCACCCGGCTTGGAAAACTTTCATTGGGGAAAATAAGTTGGAGCAGGAATGGGTAAGGAAAACCTTCAGACCATGATGCTCATCTGACATGTGAAATAAGACTAGATAGGAACAGATTTGGACAGTACAGCTCTTAGCCTTGGCAATCCCACAAGAGACTCTGGTACAAAGAACATTTGCAGAGAAAGAACTCAAACCTTCCAATATGCCCACAGTACCCATCAGTGCCCCCAATTCCAGGAAGAGTAATATGCACTCCAATGCTGGGAAAGACCCTGGAGGTGCTTCCAATTGGTCTGTAAGCTAATATGCTCCTTGTGGTTAGTGAGCTCTTCGTTGGAAAAACCATCAGAAATTCTATGCCTGAATTGGTCCAGAGGTCCATAGGAAGTCATGTGCTCCAATGGAAGCATCAAGGCACTTTTGGTTAGTGATACTTTCTATGAAAAGCGAGATGAATTGGTCATAAATTGATCAGGAACTTTTTGACACAACACTAACATTGGCTCCATCTTGGAGGCTTTAAACATACGCCCTTGCAGAGATGAAGACAGCATAACAAGTTTTGAGGCAGAAGCCCCATGGTATGTTTGAACTGTCACTTGGTAGTGAGATGGGCAGAAGCTATTGTGCAGAACCTTGAAGCCTGTAGTAAGGAAAGCTGGATTTTACAACTAATGGAAAGTCACTAGCAAAATTAAGCAGTGGAACAATATAAAAATCTTCACACAGCAAATATGTACCTGGGACCAGGATTGGACACTGGAAAGAATAGAGGCTTGGAATATTACAGAAATCCTGACAAAATCACTGGCAAGCCCTGTTCTGTTCTTTAGGTCTGAGGGATGAAAGGGGTGAGTTGAACCCAGGGAAGTTGTCAAAGTATGTACTTGGGGGTCATGTTTAATGGAACATGCAATATGGAAGAGCTGTCTGAGAGCTAGAGATCATCTCCAAATATCAAGGAGACATTGATTAGCCACTGGGCTCAACAGACTTCATAAAGGTGCTCACAAGAACATCCCTAAATGCCCACTTCCAGAAGACCCAACTTCCCTGTGCACTATTTGAACAAATAGTAGACTCTACCATCAGTGATCAGTGGAACTGATAGTATTATGAAATCATATCCTCAACTCAAAGCCTAAATATTCTGACAATCAGAACAAGGGACAATGTATCTGGTTTCTTAGAAAAATTGAAGTGGTTAGTCATGCCTTAATCTTGATTGGTTTCCCGAGAGGCCTATCTGAAGGGTGGAGCTCTGCAGGGTAGTCTCAATCAACCTGGAATACTTACACACTGATAAAAATTTGTCCCTTGTACTAGAAATTGGTCTTGGGCAAACTTGAAGCTTCTGGATAAAGCTATTGACCTTTCAAAGGATTTGCAGAATTGAGCTGGCTGACCTCAACTTCATGCCAAGTGTCCTTTTTGTCAAGGGAATAAACTCTTACTGAGTACATCATAGTTACAACAGATCAATTGGCTCATCTGTTTCTAGACACATTGTTTGATAGTTCATTTACTAAGATGCCTCAATATCCTGTGCCCTAAACATTAACCCATGCCAATTGAAAGATAGAAATTTAATGACTTATTTGAAATAAGTGTAACAGTTCAGCTCCACTCAAACCATAGCCCAAACAAAACAGTTCAATAGAGGGAACTTAATGTGGGCAACAAGCTACAGATTTTAAGAGCTGGAAGCCAATCGGGAAATCCTAGAAAGCAGACCAACAGAAGCCACTTCAGCTATTCAAATTGAGAGGACAAAGGGGAAAAGCCTCAGACTGAGCAGAGGACTAGAGCCATTCAGGAAACTGGGAGGGGAGAGGGGGTCTGACTGGAACACTAGAAGAGAAACCCTGTGGCCAACTGTGCTTAATTAGGGAGATGGTGACAGTACCCTAATCTCTCTGCCCTGCAGTTCCCATCAGGGCTTCCAACTGGCCAAATCTAGCTGGAAACCATATGGTAAGAGCCTAAGAAACTAGTGTACCCTCTTCCCTGTCCTCTGATGCAGGGATCACATGGGCTGTGCTAGATGGAAAATGGGTAGCACAGCAGCCTAGCAACTTAGACGTTGGACATCCCGGACAATGTTTATAAAATGAGCATACTCTACCTTCTGGGGTTCCTCTGGTTCCTTCATTAGTGAAAAATGCATTTGACACTGGGTAAAGCTGATATTGGAAAAACCACAGGAACACAGTATTCAGGAGAGAGAACTGGTTTTAAGCAGGGTTATATACTAAATACCATAATCCTGAATTCTCGTCCAGTTTACAGTAGATTCAAAAGCACAATCCTGAAATCCAATTGGCTTCACTGTCCTGGGGAGTCAAGCAGCTCCATTTTTTGGGGAGTAGCTCTGGGAGCCCCTTATACACATAGCTCTACAAATGAGCACCTTAACATGATGCAGTAGCCTATGATGTCAAGACAATCTCAAAAGAGGAGTTCTAGCAACTACTAGATGAAAGAAATAAGTCTCAAAGTTCATGTAACTATGATCTGAGTGGGACTGGGCATCAAACACAACTACATCCTCCCTTTAGCCAGGGATTTATTGCCATAACTGGCTACTGCCTCCCTTAACCATTAACCCCAGAGAAAACACTAAAAAATGGAACCTAGAAAGAACTGACTCCAGGAAGAATAAAGACGGGCCTTGTTCTGGTGTGGGAGGGGTATAGATTTGGATTCGTTGAAATCCAGCAGGAAGGCACCTAGACTGCAGTACAGCTCTTAAAGCATCCGCCAACCTAATGGAGACCTCTGAAACCAATGCCTATCAAAGTCTTACATTGAGTACAATGGACCTTGTTGTCCTGTGCTGCCCAATCATTGGGAAATACCTAGGCAAAGCGTCCTCAACCGTAACACTGGCAGATCCCAAAGGTGCTGGGGCTGGAAGCTGTTGGCTAACTATACTCCATGATCAAGGCGAAGGTTAGAGTTGCACACCTCTGTGGTTCAAACCAGGACTCTCGAAGAAAACTACCAAAAAATCACACTGGGGCAATAGGCACAATATAGCATTGTCTGGACAAGTTGGATGTATTGCCTTCCTAGTACAATGTGTGACATGGAACAAGGGACGGGAGGAAAAGCTGAGGGTGTTCCAGGGGTTTCTGTTCATCCCTTTAGCGTTTGAGATCATTGTCTAGCAGAAATTGGCAACTGCCCAGCATGCTAACATAGATGCTTGCTGGACTAAAAAGGGGTCAGCAGGAAAACTCAAAAGCCAATGTGAGCAAGCAGAAGCTCATAAGTTACACTCACACCTCCATCCTGTTCTGTTGGGCTGGTGGACTTCAGCCCAGGGAGGCTGCTGCTTCTCCCTTTTTAGGGAGACCATGACCTACGGCATTTCTTTGTACAAACTAGAAGATATCAGAGGGTTTTCTCCTTTTTGAACTTAGCTAATCTGAACTAGAATCTTGCCTTTGATCTTCACCCAATATGGCATTACTAGATCTAGATCTGTCACAAAAGGCCTGTGGGAATAAATATATTTCAAAATTGAGTATGTGCCACTGGTTAAAGAACTTTAGATATTCAGTAATGTCAATCTGAATGTCCTAAGAGAGCTGAGAAAGACATTAACATTGAGCAATAAGTGAAAAAACTTGGCATAGGATACACCCATTGACTGAAACAGGATAGGTGGAGTTGAACAAATTAGTGAATCAAAAGATTAGGGTCCTCAGAATAGATGGGATAGGAACAGTCGAAGGTAGTTGAAATAGGTTTCCAAAAATGACTTCAAGAGTTTGTAGTACATTAAGAATCTCATAACTGGAAATTTAAGCTTTCAAGGGATCATCTACAAAGCAATGCAATTGTATGCATAGCACAAAGTATAAGATGGACAACTATAAAGAACTAACCTCTAATAGAACTTTCCAAATACCCAAGTAGAGAATGTTAATGAACCATGTTCCTGTAACTGATTCAGCAAATGCTTTCCAGTCCCTTACCCCAGGTGTTTTTCCTTGGTTTATAAGAATTAAAACACAGCATGCTTCATATTACTTGGAAATACTGAACCTTAGCACTGTCATGTACCTAGCAAAATGAATCTCTTAACAGTTAACTTCACTACAAATGCCCTATAGCTGGCATATTAAAACCAGACTATTAATAGTCCATTTCTGCATGTGGTTATTGACTTAATCCAAGCGCCCTAGAAAATGGAACTAAAAAGCTGTCTAAATTTTTACTTCGGGTGTAATACTAGAGCATTAACAAAGAGAAAAGGGAGACTAGGGAGTATTGAAGTATAAGCATTACTAAGCTGGTCGGTTTCAAAGATTTATAGCTGATTCTTACAAGTCAAAAGTACAGATGCTGTAGAAAGGGCAGGAGGGGTTCACTGGGAAGCTCCTATCTTAGCATTTTCTGGTAAATGTCTCTAGGGAGAGCTATTCCAGATGTTCAGCCTCCAAGGTAGCAAGGATGTACAAATCCTACATTGTTTCACCTTAGCCCAGAAGCACTGAAAGGAGTCAAAAGCTCCGCCATATGCCACTAGACAGTAAGTTATAGGTTGGCCTATACAAACAGCTCCCGACCAAGGGTCTGAGTTGACTAACCTCAAGAGAATCTGAGGGGGTACATAGGACGCCTGCTAGTATCTAAGCTCGAAAGTGTCTTCCCCACCTAGTGCCAGCTGATAGGCTGGAGAAACTGGATCACTTATCCAGTAGAATGCCCTGTATTCTAGATTGGACCAAGTTATTCAAAGTTATTCCTGCATTTACTGCAAATTGGTACTTAGGGCTACAGGCTGACTAGATCTTTCTTAGGAAAGAACCAACACTTACATCGCTTCACATTTGGAAGCACCACATTCCACTTATAATGGTCCTAAATTTAATGAAGGGATCAGGATAACAATGTCCAAAACCACTTGTTTCTTGTGTTCATACGGTTGTAAAAGAACCCCAGTTCTGCGCTCCTCCCTATCCATGTCCTTTACAATGACTTTGGAGGAACAGCAATGGCAAAGTCCTGTCCTGACTGGAGCCATTCCAGACCTTTTCTGAGCTGACCTCCAAATGTGAGTCTAGGCAGAAATGGACCAGCCTCCTACTGACAGCTGTCTGACATTGCAAAGAACACATGTAGCTGGAAGGCAGTGATTCAGAGGTTACCTTTCAAGGTACTTCTGACTCCAGGAACTCAATTGGCTATCCAGTCGTGTCCTGCTCAAACAGGATGAGATGGGGAAAGGATGTTTGAAGTGGGGGTGACTACCGGTATGAAATGCATCTGAAACCAGATGTAAGAATGCAAAGTGGAATCCCAGAGCTCTTCAGTCTTCATCTGGAGTTCAAATTCTTGGCTTGGCCATATTTTCCAGGCCTTCCTGCCAGGGAGAAATGTCATTCTGAAGAGCAATGCAGAATCATAAGGTTAAAATCTGCCTGGATGCTGGAGAAAGTGTGCTTGTGGTTGCTAAGTGTTTAGATTTCATTGTGACCAAAGCACACAAGAATAACTTGGGTTGTGGCCCCAGGTACTTTTCCATCAATGGTCAACTCCATTGCTATAGGTCTAAGGGGGAGGCAGCACACAATGAGGTTAGGACCCAGAGGAAAGCTGCTCCTTGTGGCACAAGGAATCACAAAGGAAGGGAATGGAACCCACTTCCAGCCATGCCCTGCCTGCAGTTGCCCCTGAGTCAGTTCAAACAAGGACGGACTGAGGTTACAGCTCAAATCCACTTAGCTTCTGAATACTCTGCATTCATAGACTTTGTGCAGGACACACTGCATCCAAACCATAATACCACAGGATATTTCATGTCTCAAATCTTTGCCAATATTAAACTATTGTGAGAGCATTCTTGTGTGCATGGCTACTTTCTGTTTACCAGAACCAGCTGTACCCTGATTTCTGAGAGAAGTCACAGGTGCTGACCATTCCTTGAACTCCCGTGTTCTTGTGGTCTGAACTTGATTTGCAGCCTGAGCATTTTCCACACCTGGGTCTGCAGTTCCACACCTCCCACGTCCCTCGGGGGGGAGGGAAAAATATATAAGCCCAGAGTGCTGAAAATAAACGAGCCATGAGCATCGAGCTGTGAGCTTCTAGCTGCTTTTTCTTCAGAGTCGTTGTTTTTTTCATCCGCGGCTCCCTCGCCAACTGGGTTTCACTTTGGTCCAGTGCAGGCGCTGGCAAACTATCACTAAGTCAATTTGAACTACATACAGGCAACTGTAGCCCAAAAGGAATATAGCATGTAACATGTTGCTACTTTGCTATCTTTTTCCTGGCAATGACATTCTGGGAAAAGCTAGAAAGAAATGTAATTTTCAAACTGGTATTCAAGGGCTTTTATGGGCTGCCTAAAAGCTGTGATTAATCCACTGATTAGGTTACAAATCCCAATTGAATCTCACCTGGACTTCATTCTCATGAGCTTTTGGGGATACCACACACATGAACCATGACACTTGGGGCCTTAATAGGCCAGTCCCACTTTGAGTACTACCTGGTCGGAGCTCTTAAATGCTGGCCACATTTCTCCTAAAGGCAGCTCTTGAGGTACAGGTGGTATTTCTGAATTCAATACCCTTGAAGTGACCCAATAGGCTCATAATAATCTAACCCATTCAAGAGCTGTCCACATTCAAAAATTGGCTCATGTCTTTCTAACTTAATGAAGAATTTTTGCCAACGTATTTTTGACCCTGCTCAATTTCTTGGCAGCTACTGAATTAGAAAGTGCAGTTAGGACTGAAATAAGTCCAGCTCAAACCTAGGCTGCTAAAACACTTAAACTTACAAGGTGTGCTCTGTAGCATGGTAAGAATTTTACCTTTTTGGTGGGGACCATAGCATCTAGAATCCTGTATCTTGGTGGAGGCTGTAAGTCTATAAGTGAGTTCATTGATCTGGTTCAGCCATCTCTCACCACTTTTTTTAAAGGAAGTTTATAGCAAGTAGCAAATTTGAGGAAGAGAAGGTTCTGAAGTCAGGCCTAACTTTACATCCATCTCAGCTGCTTCCTGTGACCTTTTATTCCATGATCTGAGCCGTTCCAACAGCTTGGTAGACTTGAGTTGAACCTTACATTATCTAACATTAACACAAAATAACAAATGGTGAAATATAACTTCTTTGGAACTAGATGGATTAAGCTAAAGTGTATTGAATTAGTTGAAAGGGTAAGTCCTATTCTGAAGCCATTGAGTGACTTCAACTTCAGAGTAAGCTAGGAGCTACACACCTAAGCTTGTCAGAGGTTACAAATCAGCAGACAATGCAAGGACTAAGCCATAGCTATAATTGAGGTGAGCAACTTGGAAAGCAGTTTTGGCAGCTTTTCTACATTATATAGAACAAACATTGTATTAAAAATGAGCAACAAAACCAGAGAAACTGGACAAATGGCTCAGACTGAGATGGAAGTACATGTTCTGAATGTTAGCAAAGATACAGAACATAGACATTAACTTGTACATGCTGAAGGCAACAGGAAACATGTAGCAAATACACTGTGTGGTAGCACAGGCCATGATTTAATTATAAATATTCCCCAAATCCCAGTGGCTTAACAGAAGTCATGCTTGTGTTGGAGTGATAAAGGTGAGGTAAGTTGTCTCTAACCATTTAGAGCAACTGAGATGGAAAGAACATGAAGTCCTACATAGAAAGGTCTCCCAAGGTCTTTAGCCAGATGGCTTATGGACAGATCTGAAAGTACATGGTATTGCTGCTATAGGTATTGAAGTGCAAATTTGTCAGTTACATAATATGGAATTTGTACCAGAACATAACAATACCAATTGAACTGCTTAGTTCAGTTTATCCTCAGCAAGGCTCTCAATGAATGTATATTGAACTACATAGCCTTGTACCAGGTGACTGGGTCTTCATGGACTGATACATAGTTTGTAGACTGGCACCAACGTGTGCCTTAGAATTGGTGGCAGTGGTCTACCACTTTTCCCATGGTGACCAGATCCCAGCCATGCTTCAACTTTAATACAAGAACCTGGAAAGCAACTTAGACAATGCTGAGCCCCCATCCAACTTAGTCTTCCCTTTCATGTTCATAAGGAAGGTGACAATATACATACATATATACATAGTATATTTTACATATTGCACAGTATTTTACAATTGGTCATCTAAACATCTTAGTGGATGTAACATTAGGAAAAGCGGCAGAGGAAGGACCTCAAATTCTATGCTTCATTTAAAAACGCTAAGAATTGTCAAATGGAGCTTCTTAGAATTTAGACATTAACCAGTCTTAAAGCAACCTGGGGAAAATCTAGGTAACAAGTTTGTGGTGCTTTAAGATACCCCAATTTCACCATACCTAACTGGTAGAATTGGACAAATAGCCACCAGTGGTGCAGAATGAAACCAGAGCTCTTTTGAGGCTGATTCTGGAGAATGGCCATTTGACCTGTTGAATGGCTTCAGAGGGTCAAATTCATAAAGCTACTTTCTGACAATCTTTTCCATGGGGCAATTGTTTAACACTGCAGCTGCCTGAGACAGTGGATAAAGACAATAGACTAAATGAAATACAAATGAGATGCCTATAGGGAAGTTCGAAAAGTTACAAAACATTCCTAGGAATCCAGAAGGCCAGGCATGCACTTAAGGTTATGTGTGGGCTAAGGAGTGGTCTGACCATGTCTTAAACTCTGACCTCTGGCTGACCTTGGCTCTGTACCAGTAGGAAATACAGGCTAAGGCAGTTACCAACTGGCTAGTGTTGAAAGGTGCCAGTGCACGCAGATAGCTCCTGGGAAAGACTGAGAGGTACATGGGTTCCAGGCATTTAAGGAAATGCCTCAGTTGCTGACCAAGCTAACACACTTCAGCGGTCACACAGCAACAGACGTTACAGAACTCGGAAGCAAATGGCAACCCCTGAATGTAACACCCAGAATTGCCATGATGTCCAGTTCCAATAGGCATAAAAAAGGCTGGCCCATAAACAAGTCAACAGAGAAAGCCTAGATTTTTGTACTTCTCAGACCCTTAAGCATTTAAGTATGTCATCCAACGAAGTAATGAGCGTAAGAGTAGCAAAGTAACTTAGTAACAGGCTATTTCTAATTATGAGGAAATCGAGGTTTTAGTATAAAGTTCTTCCATGCAAGTTGTGGAGAACTAGCAAATGCAGTAAAATACAACTTCATGTTTTCAAAGAAACCCATGCTCAAACAAAAGCAGCAAAGTTGCCTTGCCAACAGAACATGAAAGAACCAAACAGAAATCAAGTTAAACTACTAAAGTAAACATTATCACAGGTAATCTAATGGGCAGAAGAAAACTTAAAAGTTGACAAGTCAACATACTATAATTATATAGGACTTGTAGTTTCACAACCTTTTTGACTAAAAAATCTGAATACACTAAATTGTGGATAGTGTAACAAGGTGACTTCTATAGCATGTAGATTATGGCTCAACAAAACTAATAGGCCTTGGGCCACATACCCTACAAAGTAACCAAGTAAACAGCAAAATTCTCAAACTACAGAGATGGTCTTAAAATTGACCATAGCTATCCTAATGACTGTATTTCACACTGGTGGGGTGCACTGTAACTGGCCTCGCTGCACTTTGTGGGTGTTGGGCTAAGTTGAAGGAATGCTTCTGAGAAGACAATTCAGTATTAATCAGCGGGCTGTTTCCTGCTGGGTTTAACTTCTGCCTAAAAGCTTACAGGAAAAAGCTCAACTACATAAAGCTGAGGAAAATGCTAACACTAAACATTTAACCATGCTTTTATTTAATAAACCTTAAGCCACTAGGTAGAATATTGCCCAATCTGACTAAAAAACTTGGTTAAAAACCATAATAGAAAAATATACCAATTACAGCTAAACTTACACAATGAGAGCAAAACAAATGCTGATTGCAATAAAAGCAGTAAAACACAACTTTTAATTCCCTAGCTTTCATGAAAGGACTTCTAAGAAAACAGGGTTTTCAGCATAACCCAGACATAACTTATTTCTAAACATCACAACTTTCCTGAGGCTGACAACTGCTAAACCTAAATTGTATCTGAAACACTTATTAAAAGATCTTCCTGGAGGAACCTGAACTGTTCTATGTTGACTCTTGGGAAAAGCCATGCATGCTCTAAAATCAGTTTAAAATGCCATGCATGATTCCTAAGGTAATCCTGAGAGGCCCTTGCAAAAACATGTATCCCAGTAACATGGGTCACACCATGTGGTGGATACCATTGTACCAAACTTGGACAAAGGGACTGAAGGTTGAGGCATTTAATTTCCAGTATGTTCATACCTCCAAAAGTAGAAGAGGGTTGAAAGTGGGAGCTCCCCAGTATAGTAAGATGAGACCCCACTATAGCTATCACTGAGATGGCCAAAGTCTTACACAGGGTTCCTAAAGTGAGTATCCTGAGGTGATGGTAACTTCTGAAGTGACAGGTTTAGTCCCGGGGGAAGTCCAAGTGGGTAAGTGGAGCCTGTCATGCTTGCCTTTGGATTGGGCTGGCCTGTTAAAGGCTCCTCCATTATTCTAGTGTAAGGAATCTAGGTTCTGTCATCTTTTAAAAACGCCTAAATAGAGCTAACTTGCTTTAAAACTCCCATTTGGAGTTAGGACTGCTCAAAAACCTTGTCTTAATAGGCAAAAACATATCTGCCACCCATGACCCTCCTGAGATCCCTGCTTGACCTATAACTCATGTGTGGAATGGCATTTCTGCTCAAGATCATTGGGAGATGTTGGTGTTCGCACGTGAATTGAGTTCATATCCTCAATACACCATTTTAGAGAACTGCAGCTCAAGCCACTGAACTCAATCTTGAGGCGAACTAATGTATTGTGCCCCTTGGGAGTTTGGGAAAGTCTTGAAGACCAGAGGTTGGCTATGGGAGACTTACTATAGAAAAATAGCCTGACTTCAAGTACCACTTAACTCTGGTAGGAGGAAATCAATGCCCTAGAAACCTAGTCTATAACAGTGGACTCGGGCAAGATGACAAACCTTTTAACAGGCCTTCACTTACATAATCTAGGGCTTCTAAATGAGTGTCACCATCTCCAAACAGATGAGGCAGGCTGGCCCGTATAAATGATCTCCAATTAAGATCTGTCTTTGAGCATGCTTTTGCCCTTCAGGAAACCAAGTTTCCTCTGGAAACATTTGTTACCAACTTTTTGGCCAGTAGAATGGGAGGCATCCTCCCTGAGCAAGGGGAGCATTTGAGCTGAGCCCAGAGCTCAAAATATCACTGAGTTCTTTGGCGTGCTGAGGCTCAAATTGCTAGAATGAACAGAATATACTGTACCAACAGGCAAGGATCTGCCTGAGAACTCGACCAAGCTCAATTTTGGTGGCTAATGCAGATTAAGTGCATCAAGAGTTTTAGTCGAGACAGATGGAAAGAGCAAGTTGAGCTCTGATCTCCTAAAATGACTCAAAGTATAGGGGCCTACAGGCTGTCTCAAATACTAGGGACAACTGACTGGTTTCAGTTTTAAAGGGTGTTTCCTATAAACTAGAAGACAGTCTCCATCTCTAATCCCACATCAGTCAGGGTTCAGTAAGAGCACAACAATACCTAGTCCACAGGCTTGTAATGGACTACATTTAAACAGTGAAGTGTTGGAAAGGACATAGTTAAACAGGTTTGCCCAGAGTGAATAGTGAGGTGAGTCTATAGATACCTCTTGTCCATTCTTAGTACCTGAAAGTCCCTGGCAGAGAATTCCATTGCTGCTATGAATCGGCATCTGGTGTCAACCAAAATGCCATAAACACTGGCCTCACGGGACTTCTGTTCCCTATCTCCCATTTCTCACTGGCATAGAAGCCTGCCTTAATTGACCACCTGGATGAAATATCTTATAAGTGGCACTGATACGAAGATGGAGGCCCAGCAAGTCAAGGGACCTGTGTAAAGGTACTTGGCATCGCTGGATCTTTGCCTGATTCCTGGAAACACTTCTTCATTCCATTTACTGATGGACATTTTTTTAAAAACCCTCTATCAAAATCAAGTTTAGTCATGCTGTAGGGAAGACAAACGTAAATCTTACCTCTCTCCGCCTTGGAGAACTCCTAGAACTTTAAAAAAAAAAACATGCCTACTTGAGCCTCATCTCAAGATTAATGTCCACTGTAGGACAGGACGATGCTGTACCCTCCCAACATGACTTAATGAACATGACCAAGCTCTGGCATGCTTCCACCGTTGATCAGCACTCGGCACTTGGGCCCTGCACTCCAGGAGCTACTTCTGAGATGGTACCATCTTGCTGCTACAGGATCTAAACTGGAAATGTTGTTGGGGCTTACCAACACCCCACATAGGATGTTCTTAAAGCTTGGAAAGAACTTCCAGGAACATGTTGCTAGGACCATTTCAAAATATCCTAACCAGAACCTTGGTTCCTAGGATATGGGGAAGTGTTGTCCTCATCCAGCCTGGTGGTCTTACTCCATGATCCAACATCTTGAAAATGCAACTCCATACACTTTCATTTTTGTATTCGTGTATTTGCCAGATTGCAACCAGTGAGGAGTCTACTTCCCTCAGACTGAATGCCTGACTTGGGGCATCTGAACTTGGCTTTGTTTTCTAGAGAACAGGAGTGCAGATTTTGAAGGCATGGATAGTTTTCATGATGCCCAGGAAATTAACCGTTCCAGTGAGCATCTTTCACTGCTGTGACAAAGACCTAACAAGAAAAACACTTTATTTGCTTATGGTTTGAGATCACAATGCACAGACGATTGATTGCATTGTTCTGAGCCTGAGGTGAGGCAGAACAACATGGTCGAAGGGTGTGGAGGAGGAAAGCATCCCAGGACATGGCAACTAGGAAGTGAAGCTCCACTCACCAGGGGCAAAATACATACCCTAAAGGCATGCCCCCAGTAACCCACCTCCAGTTACAAACTACCTGCCTAGTTACTAACCAGTTAATCCATTCAAGTGGATTAATTTACTGATTAGGTCATCTGATCTCACCCCAGTTTTGCATTCCCACATACAGTGTGGGAGGACACCTCATATTTAAACCATAACACTAGCCTAGGGGAAAGGTACCACTTGTCTAAACCAGAGAGCCTTGGTTCTGAGGCATCCACACAACTGGGTCCATCCTGAGGTTCAAGTCTGACTCTTCTATGGGACTGAGTCTAGCATTAGACTTGTGAAGGCTACACATCTAGGGTTCTTTGAATCGCTGCCTCTATAGTCCAGACGTTTACCTTGTTTCATTGTGGCCTTTTGCAGAAACTAAAGTGTCTCAGTGAAATCTTAGATTGTCTAGGTTTCACAATAGGTCGAGTTAGTAGCTGGCTGATCTGAGCCTGCCATTCAAGGCTCCCAAATCAGTCTTGGAGCCAAGCTCTTCTATTATCCTTTTGTTTCCATTATCCCACATCGTTTAAGTGCTAAAACCATTGCATGCCTACTGCTGCCCTTTCCAACCTGTACCTCAATCCTGGAAAGTGAGTCTTAGAAACGATCATGATAATGATCCCAACAGAAGCAAGACACTAAGAAATAGAAGGGATGTTGCTGAATTCCCCATGTGAATGAGCATGGACATCTGTCCACTGACTTTCCATTCCCCATTGGTAGTGATGCCCTAAGCATCAACACCTCTAGGCTGTCCTTGTACAGGTACTAAGCTGACATGTACAGTTCACATGATGCCAGATGCTCATCCTGAGTCCAAGCTTGATTAGAACTTCTCAAAGCATCTGCAACATGAGTCTAGGATGGGACTCGATAAGACTGTTGTAGCCAGGAAAAATAAACTGATCGCTCACTATTCTCAGATTTTCCTGAGAAGACAGTCTGTTCCTTCCCTACTCAAATTCTCAGAAATCTGCCAGCTCACTTCTACCATAAGTCAGACCAACCCATTAGCATTACCTTTTTATATTATATTTGCATATGCATGGGCAGAGGGATCTGAGACCTCCTATGCCCCTTTCTGAATGGGAAAACCCAGGACGGGAGGTAAGGTGTAAACATGGATAAAGTGCCACCCACTCTAAGATTATGCCAGTGATAAATCATTACTGGGACAAGGGACAGGGGAGACAGGATCTAAAGTGGTATGTTTTAAGTGTCGAATATATGCTGTGACTGTCACTTGAACTAGGCAAAGATGCAGGTAAGAATGTTTAAGACTTGAGCAAAAAACCTAACAGGCATGATCTAAGGACACTTGCAGATCACTGAGCCCAAAAAGAGACTATGCATTTCAAATGCACACAGAACACTTGTACATTGACCAGAGACTAGGTCACAAAACTTCAAATCTCAAAACCTTGCATCACCCTGACCTGGTTTGATTTCTCTGCCCCTGAAAGGAGATCCTGAGGAAACAACTTAGGTGCTAGGGTTTGTTTTGGTCCCAGTGAGTAAAAGGGGAGAAACGACACCAAAGGGAACAATTGTTACTGCTATGGGCATCTGGGCTTGGACCCCATTGCGCACCTGAGTAACCCTGGAGAACATGCTTCAGGTATGCCATGTAGGAGGGGAGGCTGAGGCATGTATCCTTGGCTTTCTATCACCCACTGAGCAAGGATTGAGTCTCAAGCAATGTTCACTCCCCTGAGCTTCATGCAATCTGAGTTTGGGAGAAAGCCTTAAGGATGCTGTCAGCATGCAGACCTGCATAGCTCTGCTGAAATCGTTTGTGTCCAAGGATGGACTTCTGCCACCAACACTGTCCAGTACAGAGATCCCACCTTCTCTAGTTAAGATGACTTACCTTGGTCTAACTTAAACCCACATATTTGGAACTTAAATGCTAATTCTCTAAGTCACGATATAGACAAGATCCTAGAAATGAACAGTAAGTTATCAAAACTTGATACAGAAAGGTGAATACAAGGGGAAATACAGGGTCACAACATTTTTGTTAGCAAACACCAAACTGACTTTACCCTTCTTGGATTCAGAATACGAAACATCACAATCCAATGAAATGTATAGGAACAGACAGAAGAAAACATGTTGACTGAAAAGCCCAAGAACACATGGTAAACCTGATGAAATGGACAACTCTTGTCTTAAATCAACAAGGCTATCTCCAGCTGCCAGTGCCACATCTTTGCCTGAGGACTCTTCCAAAGCCAGAAAAACTTTTTTGCCTGGAGCAGGCTGACTTCAATGGGGGAATTTACGTATATTTGAAGTGGGTATTAATGACTGGAGTTGGTGTTTTTAAAAACAAAAAACAAAACAAAACAAAACCAGTAGCCCTAGGTAATGCCTCTCAGGTGGGATAACTTCAGAATTTCTGTAAGCACTAGTCAGTCCCAGTGGTAAGTGGCCTAACGTCCTGTTAACTTCTGTCTCACCTCCCCTTGTCAGTAGGCATTTCACTTATATTCAAATTGTTATGCTTTTGGGGAAATCCAGACTAAAACCCTGCTGAAATGCTCTAAGTGAACAATATCGGGATGACAGAATGGGCATGAAGTGACTTAACAATCTTGGATGAAGATATTTTGCTAGAAAGCTTACCAAAAGGAAATCAAAGTGACAGATCTGAATAGCTCTATAGCCATAAGAAAAATTAGGCTCAAACTACTTCATAACTAAGCTTTCAATTTCAAAGTCCTCCAGAGTAAAAAAGAAGCATTTCCCAACTCGTTTTGAAGTTCCAATAACCATATTTGCACGCTGAGGTCAGCACAAGAAACTTAACGACCCAGTACTTATGACTATAAATGCAAAATCCTAAATGAAATACTAAAGCATAGCTGACCTTTTTTACAGGTATAAGAACATAAGAATCACAAGTTATAAAACTGGCCTTTTTCTAGGAATATAAATTTGGTTCAAAGTTGGCATGCCAGTCAAGGTCTAATCAGAAGACAAATTCCTTTAGCTCCACATATCCAGAACGACTTCTAACACTGCACAGAATGGTTGATAACTCAAGCTAAACAGGATGAAGCAACACAGAATAGCAAGGCGAACACTTATGATTAGACAGTCTTGTGGTGCTAGGGATTAGAACCCAGGGCTTTGTACATGCAAAGGCAAGCACTCTACCAACTGAGCTATATCCCCAGCCTGCTGAGACAGTAGAACAGTCAAATCTGAAATTGGATTGACTGTTCTTGGAGTAGGAGGAAAACTTCTCAGGTGATGAAACGGTTCTACATCCTGCTGAAGTAGTTATACAGCTGTAAACACATCAAACTCATTGCTTTATGCTGATCTATAGGAATTCTTTACACTCTAGGTACTCATCTTATATCGTCCTCCAAAATTCCAGTTGTGCCTTTTCATTCCCCTGTCCTTCAAATTGTTTTCCATGAATAATACTTCGGAAACCTTAAGTCTTACGAGAATATCTAAATGAGGTCATCTTGCCATAACTCATGCATCATACATAAAATATCCAGTTTTGGATAGTAACATCAAGTAGTCCACCCCTTCCCCATTGGCCAGTAATATAGTTAAGTCAACATCAAATTTCCATATGCATGAGTTCACATCTGAACTCCCTATTCTGTTCTCTTGGTCTATCTGCCCACCCTCTGCCAATACCACTTTTAAGTCTATATAATCAGAATTGGCTTTGTAGTTGGCACACTTCCTGTATTGACTCCTCGCTCTTACTGACTCGCTATCTTACCCCTCTTATTGATGGGCAAACACCTCCAAATCTTCCCCGGCAACCAAAGTAGCCAATCAAAAGCATCAAATCTCAAGGAATGACAATCCACTTCCCAATTTGCATAGTTGGTAGAACTTAGTTCCTAGTTTAGGACTAAGAGCCTGATTCTTACTGGCATTGGCTGGAGGCCATCCTCAGTTTCGAGTCTTTAATTTCCTTGTCATGTGGGTTTGCCCAGTATTGTAGCTTCATTTTAACCAGAAAGGGAAAGGGCATTCTCACAGGACAAAGGCCACAATCCAGTGTCACAATTACTGAGATGAGAAGCTACCACTTCTATCTTGGAAGCAAGCCACAGGTCCTGCCTACATGAAGGGAAGGGTATTATGCAAGCATGTGAATACCAGAAGGTAGTGTCTGAGGTCGAACTAAAAGGTTTCCCATCACAGTAAGAGATCCTGAAAAGTAGTCTGAAGGGCAAGGGAGGTAAGAATCTTTAGAAACTGAGTAGGATGAACATGACCTAGGTTCCAAACATAAAATTACATAAACCAGAACTACGTAAGCCTTTTTCTCCCTAGTCCTAAACTTTTCTCCAATTCCTTCCCCACAGCCAATCACTGTAATGTGCTGTCTGAAAACATACATATATCTGGGATAACAACTTAATGTGCTGTTTATATTCAAATGTAACACTCCAAGATTGGTTATGGTACATGCAGCCCATGGATTGATTTCCCAACAAGCACCTCATTTCCTAATGAGAACCTAAGCTCTTGGCTTTCCTTAAACCCACACCAAATGAATGTCCTAGAATATTCTGGTTATGAATTTACACGAAAATATTCTAGACTCCACTTAGAAACATCAATGGGTCAAATGTTTCCTTTTGGCTCTTCCCAATTTTAGAATAGGAAAAAGGGAGTTCCATGGTAAACTTAAGTTACATGTTAAACTGTGTACCCTACTAGAGTACTTTCTAAGCATCCAAGGAAGATGAATAAAAATTCTATAAACAGTCAATCCTAAATCTCAAAGCAAAAATTGTCACAAGGAAATCATGTTTTTAAAAAATTTCCTTACCCTTCTAATTTAAAATGCTCTACCTCAATTACTGGGTCAAAGAATAAATCAAATACCTAGTGGTAAACTCAAAACATTAATGCATGTTTCTGAAAAGCATTACAAAATCAAGTGTAATTATAGGGTTGGCTAATCCCATAAACTTAATGCATTTGTGGGCTGGGGTTATGGCACAGTGGTAGCGTGCTCGCCTAGCATGTGTGAGGCACTGGGTTCCATCCTCAGCACCACATAGATTTTGTCCACCTACATCTAAATTAAAAAGTTAAGACTAAAAAGTACAAATGCATTAAGTTATACAGTTGAGCTGGTTCTGAGGGTGGGGCATGGTGGAAGACTTACACTAGCCTTCTCATTCGTCATGGCATAGACATGTATTGGCTAAGAAATTGTGACTTAGGTCAGGAGGCCTGGCTGTCAACTAGTCATCTAGCTTTGAATAAGCTGCTTCTCTTCAGCTTAACTAAGCTAAAATGAGATTTAAAGCAGGGAGAGAACTTAACTATATACTCTTAATAAAAATACCAATTTTATCTTGCTCACTGAGCCTGTGCCTGAGCTCATGGATGTCAAGGCCTGTGCAACAGTCTTTGCTAATCTACCAGATCTCTCTCCACCTTAGAGCATGAACCACAGGAAACTTTATACACTTCCTCAGGGTGGATGGAGGTAAGTGTTCATGGGCAGTTTTGTCCTAAGCAGAGGATCCAGCTGTCAGGAGTCATAGGGTTCCTGTCCCAGGAATTCCTTTTTAGAACACTCCTAAGCACATCTTTGGATTTCATTCTAGCCTTGGCTACACAATCACTTAAGTTTTCTTTAGCATTGGCATGCAGAGCAAAGTAAGCCTTTTGAAGCATGTGCTCAGTTTCACATTAAATTTGAAATCTGACTATAGCTTAAAGTACTTCAATGTTAACATTTTTATTTGCTAGGACAATACTAGAAAAAGTAATAGCAGTAAAAACTTCCTAACTTGAATACTTAGGATTCAACATTAAATGTGTCTTGTATTGGGAGGATTTCAACTATCAATTTCTAGAAGTCTTCATTTTTAGCTTGAAGTTTACAAAGGACTTTGAAGGTTTTAATGCTTTGAGGTCTGAGAATATGGACTCTAACATGTTAAGGCAGTGAGATTGATTCCCCTTCCATCCATTGATCTATCCTTGCATTTCTGAGACAAAGCCTATTTGTTTTCTGTATATTTAATTGTATTTTTTAGATCCCTTGCATCTGTTAACCAGTTTTAAGAACTTACCAAAACTTTCATAAGTCAACCTGTATCTTTTATATTGGCATTTTCTTTATGCAACATTCTTTTGTCAAACAGGAAAACAAAGCACTTAAAATACAAGTGGAATTTAATCCAGGCAATTACCGAGGATAGAAGTGCTAGGAGTTACACAACATATAGATATGAACTGAAATTGCAGGGACATTGTGGCCCATAGTCTCAGATGGAACCCTACTGAGAAACAGTAAACCAGAGGGCTGTCTGAGGTGCTGCCTGAGATGAGCAAGGGGCAGGACTGCACTGGCTTATACACTCGCAATCCCACCAGACCTTTCACCAAGGGCCAGCTGAATGGGGAGACTGGCATAGCAGCCTTGCAAGTATGAAGGTCTGTCCCTAAGTAGAACAGACAAGTAAAGGCAGAAACTGGGAGTGAATGCCAGTAGACGTTTAGATTAGTTCCAGGTTTCTGGTCTATAGTTTGGTCCCACCAATAGAGAAGATGAGCAAGAGAGCCAAGATTTGAAAGAAAACCCCTTTCTCTTGGGACAGATGCCAGATTCTCCCCTTGGTTACCACACTAACGTTGTCAACTGCCAGTATCAAATTCCTTTCTAAACTTGTCAGATTTTTTTCTGTAACCAAGTTTCCTTGGCTTATGGTTTCAGGTTCAGTTCATAGTCTAACTCCATAGCCCTAGACCCCAGGTAAGGCAAAACACCATAGCTGAAAGACAATCCAGAAGGATTCATGTCAGTACTGGGCAACCAGAAAGCAGAGCTCTGATCACCAAGGATGATGTAGAACTCAAGGTATAATACTCAAGTATAAAACTTGCAGTAACCTTCCAATCACATCCCACTTCCCCAGACTTACCACCCAGTCAATCCATTACCAGTGGACTAAGCCACTGCTCATGCTAGACCTCTCAACCTAATTTCACCTCTGAAAATTCTTACATTGTCTCACAAGTTCTGGGGGTACACTTTGTATCTAAAACAAGAACCTACCTTGGTCCCCCAGAAGCTCGTGTTCATCATACAACAGTCCATCTCCAAGAATCATCATCTTAAGAGATCTAGCATTACCCAAAAGTCCAAAGTCTGAGACTCCAGGGACGCTCTTACTATGAACACCTGTAAAAATTAAAAGCGAGTTAAAGGGCTGGGGTTATAGCTCAGTTGGTAGAGTGCTTGCCTTGCATGCACAAGGCCCTGGTGTCAATCCCCAGCACCACATAAAAGTTACGTTCATCCAAACATCATGGCACAGAATAAACCTTTCCATTCCAAAAGGGAAAAATAAGAAAATAGGAACACAGAAGGGATGGGACCAAAGCAAGACCAAAACCCAGCTGGGCAAACAAGTTCTGTAGGTCTACATTCAGCATGTGAGGTACATAGCATTGTTCTCTCCAAAGGACTTGTGCAGCTCTGCCCCTGAGATCGCCAGTTGCAGCCCACATGCCTTAGCTTGTTCCTGTGATTCCTGAAGCTTTCCTTGGAAGACATCCTGGCACTAGCATTACTTAATCTCGGGGGTTTTCACAATAGCTCTGGCTTTCTTCTAACATGTATTGCCTTAGTCCAGAGAAACATTGAGCTTGCTACTTTGCCTGGCCTCCCAAGTATTGATATTTTGGAGGAAGCCTGCATGACCCCCTAGTCCCGGCATCCTGTGTTCCTGCAGAACTGGCACCATGTAGTTGACACCAGCATCGACTACCATCTTGAAGTAGCCAAGTCTCCTTGGACCATGGCTGCAGCAGCCTGAGTGCCTGGATGGCTGAGCGCAATGGAAACTTCAAGCCCCCCTGTACAAAATGCCCGAATTTCTTGAACTCTTACTTTCACACCCTTGGGCCTGAAATTGTGGTTTTGCCAATTCCTAAGATGCCCCCAAGCCATCCTATTTCTGCATCTCCTTAGTGGCTGCAATGTCTTTAACTGTACCTTGCTTAGCCCATCTTACTTGGACTTTTGTGTCCAAATTACAAGATTTTGAAATCTTTGTGCTGTTCACTATTGCAGTAAACCTAAGTTGCCAGCAATACCCACGCCACTTCTTGAATGCTCTGATGCCTAGAAATTTCCTCTGCCAGATGAGGCCATTATCTTCAAATTCAGCCTCAAAGTCTCAAGACATGGGGGAAATGCAGACATCCTTTTTGCCAGAACGTAACACAAATGGGCTACTTCTAATTTCCATTGATCCTCTAAAACCTCATGACTAGTCTTTACTGTCCAGTCCTACCAGCATCCTGGTCTTGAGGCCCCCAACAGAATCGCCCATTAAACTCCACTGACAACATTCCTAAGCTTTCCAAGCCTACTTCTCTACTCTCCAAAGTTCCTCCCACAAACTCAATGCTTCTGAACCACATGGTCACATTAGTCACAGTAATGACCCCTCTTCTCAATACCAATTTTACTTTCATCACCATGACTGGAAGACCTGACAAACAACTTAATGGAGGAAGTCTATTTTGGCTCATGGTCTCAGATGTTCAGTTCATAGCTCCTAGGTCAAAGGTAAGGCAGAGTTCCACGCACTGAAGACAAGGTAAATCCTGGATATGCACCCTGTGAGTTAACCCACTTAGGTTATGCATATCACGCTAACCACTTTACCTCTGAAAATTCTGGTCTCTCACACGAGCTTCTGGGGTATATCTCATATCTTAAACCATAACTAAACACCTTTCAGTCTCCTTACCTGAAGGCCACTTGCTTCTTTTTGGGACTTGCACTTAGAGAGCAAGGTGTTCTCAACCTTAACTGCCAGTCTGTCTTTATAAACTTGAATTCCATGCCCTGATTATTGGTGGTGATGACCATCATATTTACTGGGTTTCTGTTCATATAAAATCTGTTCACAACTTCTATTGGGCTATTGCTGGTTTTTTTAGTTGTAGATGGACAGTCCTTATTATTGGTTTGTATGTCGTGCTGAGGATCAAACCCAGGGCCTCATGCATGCGAGGCAAGTGCTCTACTGCTGAGCTACAGTCCCAGCCTGGGCTATTGCTGATTTATAGGAATATAGACAACATAGATTGTACTGACACCATATAAACTTAGTATTCTCCTAACGTATATTTTCCCTGTCCTGATAAATTCTTAATATAACATATTCTGATATGTACTTATCAAAGGATTTCTAATTTACCCCCAAAGTCATAACATTTCATAAAACAGCATAAAAGCCAATCTGTTGGTCTATATTATAAACTTTAAACTGGAGTTGATACACATCCTACTTAAGGTAGGACCTTGTACCGAAATCGTTTCCCATATGAATAACTACCTAGATTTGACACTTGTCCCTGCCCCACCCTGCTCTTCTAGGGCAGCTGTTCCTTCAGACTTCATTTGAATTCTGGTTTCTTGTCACTTTTGGGTTTCCACTAAAGTTGTACATTTTTCTCTTCACTGCATTAGCAGATCTGCCCCTCTCCTCCCTGAAGCTGGGGATCTGGCCTTGAATACTGACAATGGAAGACAACATGTTTCCTGCAAAGGCAAATGTCTTCCTCCTTTAAAGCTTTGGGTCTTTGTCAGCCTTGAGGGTGGCAAAAACACAATGACATAAAACTTCCCTCCAGGGATGTAAAGCTCTCGCCTCTTAGGTCCAGAGAATGAAGAGGCTTTTGCCTGGCCTCCAGCCAGTCCTGTTTTGAAGCCTACACCATCAAGCAGCGTTCTCTGGGCCCTGCCTATTCTCAAGCACAAGCGGTGGAGGGCCTTGGTGATGAGCTGGCTAGTACAAATGCCTCTTGTGCTGGGGCACCAGTGATTCCACATTTGACCTTTAAGAACTCATGTTTTGCCTGATTCTCAGTACCTTTGGTTCCTCCTGTATTCTGCCACAGGAAAAGCTCTGCTGTCCTTTCCCCTTGGAGGGGCTTGGAACTCCTTGGAATTCATTTGACTTGCAACATCAAATGTGATGAACTTAAGAAATAGACTATTTGATCCTTTTTAAGCAATATTCTCACATTTTCTACATTTTGGGATTGAGGTTTCACTCATTTAAAAAATCTCAGTATTAAGTTTTTTGACCTATACTAATTTACAAATGAGACTCTTAATTTCCAAAGAGAATATTCAATTATATTTTTTGACTTCTAGTTGCATTTATTTGGAACTCACTTGATATCTTACATTTTTTCAGAACTTTCATGTGTTCAAGAATAACTTGAATTTACTGGATATAGTCCTACACATTCCTAGTTAATCAGTCAAGTCTTCACTATCCTTATTGATCTGCCTACTTTTCCATCAATTACTGAGGGAGATTAATGTCCCACTATGCTCAAGGATATTTCAGTACCTTAAATACAAGTCTTGGTTTACATAGAAATCATTACCTGTATTCAAACAGAACTTACCATTTTGAAGTAATTGTCTCTCATGCTGCTTTCTTCAGTTTACTGACATGTTAACATACTGTGCTTGCTTGAGTTTCACTGTTCTGCACCTCAAGTTCATGTTGATCTCTGAAATACCTGGACAAGTAGCTGGGTGCAGTGGCTCACACTTGTAATCCCAGCACTTAAGGAGGCTGAGACAGGAGAATCAGAGTTCAAAGCCAGCCTCAGCAGCAGCAAGGCGCTAAGCAACACTAAATAAAAACACAAAATAGGGCTGGGATGTGGCTCAGTGGTCGAGTATCCGAGTTCAATTTCTGATACAAAAAGACCTGGGTAGTTCCTGAGGTCTGAAAGTATCTCATGTATTTATCACTTTACCTCAGTTATTGCTAAAACTTGACCTAATTCTGTATATGGCCCTGCTTTGCATCTTTGAACAAAATACATTTTTGTACCCTTTGTCCATCAACAGTTGCATATTTTTATAATGGCCCAAAACTAAAATATGCATTAAAGTCTGAAGATCTATACCTTGGTCTATTCATACTCTGAAGTTTTAACCTTGGTTATATTTATTGATGTCCAGGTAATTCTTTGGCCAGTGGAAACATCTACAAGTAGATGGAATTCTATAGTTAGATCACTCACTGACGAGCTCTACTGTAACTAAGTCAACACCTGCAGTGTGGTCTTATAACTCCAAGTACACTATGGCAATGATTCCCACATCTTAGCTTCATAATCCCCAGAGGACCTTGATAAGCTTATTAAAGGCCACTTTTTTGAGTCTGAGCCTATTTTCCCATCACATCAAGTGATATTCAGACCTTGAGAATCTATCAATCCATGACAGATCTCTTACCTGTGGTGAACAGAGGTGACAAGTTTAGTTTCTCCAGCATTGGAGAGGCAAAAGAAATGGGATTAGAGAAGATGGTTAGCTTCTAGCCTGACTAAATTTTCTGCCAGAATAGTACTGAAAGAAAAGAAAGCTCAGGCCAAGATAACTAAAACTATCCCAACATTCATGGGACTACTTCTGTCCTGCAAACAGTTGCTAAAAATCAATCAATCCCAGAGTAAGACTAAAAGAGCAAGGGTATAGAAATTTTAAATTCTCAGACCTGGCAAAGGACTTTGCTAATGTTGGGCCCTAGTGAAGGAGTGGGAAGCTAGCATTGGGACATGAATTGATGGACCTCAAATCCTTGAAGCCCTCTGTTCCCCAGAAAGCACTGGGCCTTTCCCTTAAAGTTAAGAGGCCTCACCTTAGACACATGGATTATCCTTCCAAGACATTCCACTGTCTTCCTTATGGCTTTTAGACCATTTATTGGTGTCAGGTCACATGACCCAACTGGGAGTATAGGAAGGGATTAGTCAAATTTGAGACATGACAGTATAGAACTGACCCAGGAATGAATCATAAAGGATCAAGGAGGGTTGAACATAAGATTGGATAGTATAGAATTCAATAGAGACCATCGGGGCACTGTCCTAGGATGTATGGAACCAGTACCAAAATGGTGCTGGAAGAGCGATAAGAAACTTCAGGGGGGAAGAATTATGTCCTGCAGCAGCTCTCAAAGAATGGTACACACAAATCAGTCTTAAAATTCATATCCCATAAGCTCCCTCTAATCTTCAGAAATGGATCAATCTCTGGTAGGGCCTCAGCAGCAGTATTTCTTAAATCTCAAGTGATATTAGTAGGCAGCCAAGTTTAAAGGCTACTAATTTAAAGAAAATGAAGAAATGCCAGAATTTCCTTCACAGCTTTGGGGTCAAATGGCAGAAAGGGGTCAAGTGGTACACAGGTAAATGGAGCTTTTTCTTAAGATAAAAAGCCAGAACAATCCCAGGATATCCCAGAGGCCATTCCTTCATGTAAAACAAGAGATCTGAATGTACTAGCCTCCTTGAAAAGCGGGTGGTGGCCATCCTCTGTACACCAGGGCTGATAGATGTTAAGGAACTGGATTCTCTGGTATCCATAAATGAGAGTTCAATAGCAAGCCAGGAAATAGCACCTAACCATCACTGTATAAGTGGATATGATTACCATCGTCACAAAGAATGGCAACCAGAAGTCCTAATCCACAAGACTATTATACCACTCTAAATCTAGAATAAAGATGGAAGCCAAAAATCTGTCCTTAACTGGAATAAGGAAGTGACTTTATGTTCAAACTTGAGCCAAAGCTGGCTGTCCACTTGAACACCTATGACACTACAACATGCCTATTGCAGTGCTTTCCAGTGATCCATCTCCAAAGTGATCTGATTACCTTTCTCAAGATATGGTTCCTCAGTGTATTCAGGAATAGTTAGAAATAAGGCCTGATACATTACTGATATGAAAGGCCCAAAACCCTCACTACTTTCCTATGAGAGTAGGAATTGATCGTCTCTCAGGTCTTAAGATCAATGAGTCTCTGGTTCTAGTCTGCAGTCACCTCACATTAACTGAATGCCTGAATAGACTGGACAGACTTGGCAGTTGGCTAATCTCCCACTGATAATCTATGAAAGGTATAAACCACAGAAGTAGGAAAGACTCAGAAAACCCATGAGATTATCGTCTATTCAGAAGAGTAAAAACAAAATACTATCTGGGTGAAATTCATGGACTAATGTTCCCTTGAATGTTCTAAGATTCAGGATTAGTGCTTACTATCACCTCACTATGCCTGTGTGGCACCTGTAAAAACGAGGACTTGAGGTAGATTTAGGGAACAAAATAACAAGTAGGTACTGCATAGGCCAGAGGATGCTAGCCTGACCTGACTTACGGCCTCTTGTCCAAAGCTATTGCATGATGTACCTTGGACATCTGGCTATCTTAAAATGCCAGTGTACTTCTAACCAGCTATTTGAGACCAGTAGGTAGATTAAGCATATTCCATTGCAAAGGGTGGAAGCCTGATTTTTCTCATTTCTTTGAGGTACCCACATAAGATAACTGTCTTGTTATAGTCTCTTATATTCTAGATTCCGACAAGCAGAAAAGCAAAGTTTCCTAAGGAACATAAGAATTCCATCAAAATGACTAGTGTCATTCTGCATGAATTGAACAAGTGGCTGTGTTAAAACTAAAGATCTAAGGCTGCTAAATACGAGTCCAACTGGTGGATTTTCTGGGATTCACTGGATACCTCTTGGTGTGCCCTTGGTGATTTCAGTAACCAAGATCTGGCAAGAGCTTGATAACCCAGGTCTTGGACTCCTTAGGGATATTTGGGTTATTGCTCTGGGCAAATAACCCATACCAAGTAAAGGCTGAAATCAGGATGGGTGGTAGGAGAGGAAGAGAAACAATATCAGTGACTTTATTGCAGACTATCCTCCCAAAGTGCCCTCACAGTTCATGGGAAATGATTTTAGAATCCACACCTATAAAAAGGGAGAAACAGACTGGGCATATGGACAGACCAAATGCTGAGTAAGACTTGATCAACTTCATGGGAAGGTGGTATATTGCCTGTTGGTGTACCATGTCGGTCCAAAGAGCCAGGCCTGTGTTCTCCTAATGGAGTTACAGGGTGTGGGTTGCCCCAGAACTCGTCTTCTACCAAATCTTGTCAGTGCCCTGTGGGAAGAGGCCACCTAGTACCTCTTAAAGTTTGGATATTTTGTTCTAGCTAACTTTACTCTGAGATGAACTATGGCCTCCCATTACTGTCTCTTCAACTGGTACTTGCAGTCCAGTTCCCCACCCCTAGTGTGGGCTCACTCCATGACCCAGTGTTAGCGGAATTCTTAGGCACAACATCAGGCCATGCAGAGCATAGTAGCTGTTCCTTGCAGGCTGATAAATGATGTATAGAACTAGGCTCCCTGGTGTCCGTGGCGATGGTAAGGTCTACGAAGAGGCCAGGTAATAGCATTTACCCATCAGGTAATATGGACATAATTACTGTCAAGATCCTTGTCTTAGTCTGTACAGTACTGCTATAACAGAATATAAGAGACTAGGTACTCGTTTCCTTATGGTTCCAGAAACTGGGAAGTTGAAGGTACTGGCATCTGGTAAGGATCTTGCTGCATCATAACATGACAGAAGGCATCACATGGGTGAGTGCAAGAGGTCAAAATCACAGCCTCAAGAACTCGAGGATGGACCCTTCATGGCCTAAAGACTTGCTAGGTCCCAACTGCCAACACTGATTGGGGATCATTTCTACATGAGTTTTGGAGGATACACTCATACCCTAATATTCCCTGTGGTTCCCAAAACATGCAGGGTACTATCTGAGTATCCCCAAAGGCTTATTCCAACACCCAAGTTTGACCTAATCAGACATAAGTGAGACTTCACCTGAAAGCAAAATCTCCAGGTGAGATCCTCTAAAACAAAGCTATATGCCTCAAAATATTGGAAGGCATAGGTTGGACGCCTCTTTTGAAAGAGGTACACTGATGCTGCAGTAGGCCCAAAACCTAAAGGGAAAAACATTAAGTCTCAAAGCTAGAGAATTCCTTCAACTTCATAATCCTCACCTTGGACATACTGCATGCCCAAGGCTTATGTAGCCCCCCTTCTATGGCTTCACGGGGCTCAGTCCACCCAGCGACTCTCCTAGGTTGGAATCTTGTGCCTGCAGCTCTCAACTGTAGGTACATGCTGGTGGCTCTACAGTTCTGGGTGTCTGGGGCCATAAAACTACTACAGCTCCCTACTCTATGCAGTGACTCTACCCGAGTCCCTAGGCTGTCCACAATAACCTTTGAAATCTAGGTAGAAGCCACCTACAGCTTCATTTTTCAAGTCTGCAGGGTCAGCACCAAGTGGAGATACCACTAAGCTAACAATTTACATCCTCCAGCATGGAGACCTGCTTGAGCCCCAGCAGGGGCAGCTGAGGAGCCCTGCACTACACCACAAGGAACAGGCTGCCCTGGGAAGAAGGCTTATGTAGATGTTTCCGGCCCATCTCCTGAAACTCTTCTGCCCTTCAAGAGCTCTAGGTCTATGACAGGAGGAGCAGCCTTAGAAGATCTTAATCTCCTACTGACTTAAACAGAACATGGCTTCCTTCTCTACATATTAATCCCTTTAAACAAAAGACAAGGCCACACCCTCAGCATTCTCTCTCAAACTCACTTTCTTTACATGAGCAGCCTAGGTTTTCAAAATCTCACAACTTTGCTCTTAATCACAAATTTCATCTTTAAGTCACTTCTCATTTTACTCTAAGTGACAAGAAGCCATATAGCACTTAAGCTTTACTGCTTAGCTATTTCTCCCAGATATTTTACCTCATAGCTCTTGAGCTCTTCTAAGCACACAATTCCATCAAGTTCTCTGCTTATTTTGTAATAAGTCTTGACTCCAGTTTCCAATACCTTTATTTCTCAGACCTGAGGAGGACCTTTACCACCCACATTCCTAACATTCTAGTCGGGACCATCTAAGTTCAGACCCTGCCTATATTGGAATTTACTAAGCTTTCACCAGAACCTCCCTTATCACTCCACTGACAGCACTCTAGGCTTTGTTTGCTCCTAAAGATTCTTCTAGCCCCCATCTACCCAATTCCCTTACCCAGTTCCAAAGTTCTACATTTTCAGGTATTAGTGATAACACCACTTAAGGTACCAGTTTTGTTAGTCCACTTAGTGCTGCTTTAACAGAATATTCTGGGGAGTTGATTAAATTCTCAGTTCTGGGAAATTCAAAAGCAAGTATAGCCATCCAATGAAGGCCTTTCTGCTGTGAAGGCAGCACAAGTCATCAAACTTAATCTTGAGCTCTTCACAACCAGCTTTAACCCATGAGGGTGGAGCCCTTGTAGCCTACAAACCCACTGGTCCCTACCTCCTAACAGTTGCGCTAGGGATCATTTCCTGCACAATCTGGGGGACATTCAAATTGCAGCCAATCCAAAAGACAGAATTGCAAGAACTCTTATCCACAGGGCTACACACTAGTAGTGACCAACAAACGTATTATTTAATCAAGAGATGAAGTATGAACAGACATCAACTGCCTCAATGGGAAGTTCTCCCTTGCTGAAAGACCATAATTGCCCTTGGATTCCAATACCAATGTAAAGTTACAGGTACTTAAGTTTTTCACCAAAGGATTCCATGGTCACTGACAAAGAACTGTATGCTAAAGTAAATATGCAGATCTTGAGTTGATAAAAGGTCAGTTACTAATATGAAAGATGCAATACATTCCTGCTACAGCAAAGATGTAAGGCTGTTCTCTCGATTAAATCCAATGAGTCTCCAGATTCTCTGAACAATTCCCTAGTCTGATTGCCTAAAATTGAATCTACCTGACAATATCTACTGTTTCCTGTTCTACAGACGGTAATGGTTGCAAAGATCAATGGGAGAATCCATGAAGCCACCCTATGGTAAGATAATACATCAGAATCAATACCACAATTGAACTGAACAGTTTATCTTCAGATACAGGAATAATGGTCCCAGCCAAGGCTATCCCTCTTCATGTTCCTACACTGTCCCTGCAAGTCAAATGGACTCATTCTAGATGAATAGAACTCTACACAAAAGATGACTTCTATGGTAAACCACTGATCAATGGCTAGTCTGGTAATATCTTGTCCCAAGTTGCTGCATCAGCATTGGTATCTGCCAACTGTTAGAAATACCATGTGTATTTTGAACCAATTGTGATCATTACGCAGAATGTGATGGCATTCTACCACCAAGCAGGTATAAGTCTTCCCAAACCTACAGACCTGCTTTGGAACTTGGGCTTCCCCTTGCCATAATCTTATGCACTGTTGGACTTGAGTTTTATTACTGGGGAGGAGCAAACTTTAGTAGAACCCTTTTGTGTCTCAGGAAGGCAAACTCGGTAATGGATGCCACCAAGTCATTTTGGATTGATGGGCAAACAAGATCAGAAGAGCTAAAGCCTAAGGAAACCAGGCAGTAGCTTATATGGAATTCAGTAGACAGACGGTGACTCTCCCAGAACTAGCAACAAGGAGAAATTTTAGTAACCATGACCTGACAAGCTTTGACCGAGAACCCATCCTTTAGGGATAAGTGAACCCTCCTTGCAAGCAACCTAAATCGTACAGATGAGGTTTAAAGCATGTGGTTTCTATGTAGTGGGTAGGGAAAGAATGTAGTGACCAGTCAGGTGAGATAAAGGAAATGGTAAAAATCAAACAACACCCACACTTGAAGGGTCTTTCTGAAGCAGGTAGCCATGTAGTGTGGGGCACAAACGACTCCTTGGGATCCACATTTAAGGAATGAACATGGAGAAAACTGGGCAGATAAGTCAAACACTGAAGTAGGCTAGGGAACATCAATGAACCCAATGGGAGAGCTATAAGGGTTAACCATTGGTGTGCCATGTTGGGCTAAAAGGGGTAACTACTCTCCACTGAGTTACAAGGTGTGGGCCGCCCAAGAAGGGACATTACCTAAAGCAGACACTGCTAGATGCAGAACCTGAAGGAGCTGGTGAACTTGGGGATCCCAGGTTGAGTGGAACAAGCCAAATGTGACAGTTGGGTTACCAGAGTGGAGCAGGGGCAACTAAAAGCATGTGGGAAGCCTGTGGGATGCATGTCACATCAGCCTTGGCCACATCCTTGTGCTTGGCTCACCTATCTGCCCACGTGGACCATTCCATGGCTGTCAAATTGTTGCTGTCACTGCTGCTCACTAAGGCCACCTATTGCCTGTGCTTGAAAAATGGTTCTCTCCTTTCTCCATTGTATCTTTTTTGGTATGGCCTGTGGGCTCCTGTTACTGTCGCCTCACCTAGTGGCTGTCCTACTCTTGCCAAAGCATAGGTTCTCCAGGGCCTGGTTACAATATTGTACCCATCTGCACTGGGCCATCCTAATCAGTGGGGTGGGAAGGACTGATGGGAGGCTTGGGTGGGTTTTATAGGTAGGAACCTCTAGAGTGGAAGGTAAGCTATTAACCAGGACACTGACATCTGAGGAGGCTAAAATAAGCACTAAAAACCCATGGGAAATGGTGCAGGAATCATACACAGGAAACTTGATCAGAATCTTGTACCACAGATGAAATGATTCTAGAGAATGATCCTCAATGTCTTAGATGACCAGAGACTACCTGCTGAGGAAGTTCTCGATTCAGATTCGTAGCTAAGGGCTCACCTGCCTTGAGTTTGGGCTCAGGTGGCTCTAACACTATACGCCTCTCCTGCAGTCAGGGAGTGAGGGAAAGGTTGCTGCAGCCTGAGCTGGTGCCACAAACCAAGGGACTTCCAAGGGCTCCATCCAAGGCTTCGGGTTACTCGGCCTCACCCCAGACCGTGTGGTGCTGGGTCCTGTGGCTGCAGGGCATAACATGAGGGTTAGGGAGCTTCTGAAGGAATACAGATGTGTGGCTGTCTCCATTCACATTCTAGGGCAAACCCTGACAATGAAAGGAGTACGAGGTACACATACCTTTGGACAGATGACTTCCTTGGGTATTTTAAAGGTTGGACAAGGGCTTGGGATGCAGCTCAGTGGTAGAGTACTTGCCTAGCATAGGCAAGGCCTGGGCTAAATTCCAAGTAGATGGAGCAAATTGTTAGGAGACTGGCACCCTGGGGACAACCTTACTCTTCTAGTCCCTCTTCACCACCTTAATATTTTGTTCTTTACTATGATAGGATGTCAGCTAACATTTTATTGCCTGAGGATCTACAGCCTGACTCCTGACCTAAACTACACCTTTTCTTGCCAAATTTAGATTTGACCTGATCAAGTCTAGGTATAACTTTTCATAAGATATAAGGGCAGACAAACATAAATTACACCATAGAAATCTGCAATATCTAGACTCAAACCATTCACATCAGATGACCCTCTTTCAAGGAACTATTAAATACAAGGAACCCAATAGAATTGGATCCTGACTGAAGTAAGGGCTTTGAAGTTTTTAGTGTAACTCCATCTCTTGAAATGACTTATACAGATTGAACTCAAATATAGGGGCTGGGAATACATTTTTATAAAGCAATGAAAATAAGCTAAAAAGCAATTGTAGGTAAACAGATGGGAGACAGCATTTGAGATCTTACTGTATTTCAGTGAGAAAGATTTAAACTAAGGCTGTCTGGGGGTGGTGGGGAACATACAGAATTTTTAGGTGACTAAAAGATACAATGACCAGAGGAATTGTAGGAAATCTAAGTTCCAGGTCCTCAGAAATGCTCAACTCAGACAATTGTACCCATGATAAGGAACAAGAGCTGCTGGGAGCTGGGCACGGTGGCGCACGCCTATCATCCCAGCACTTTGGGAGGCTGAGACAGGAGAATCGTGTTCAAAGCCAGCCTCAGCAAAGGCGAGGCACCAAGCAACTCAGACCCTGTCTCGACATAAAGCACAAAATAGGGCTGGGGATGTGGCTCAGTGGTCAAGTGCCCCTGATTTCAATCCCTGGTACAAAAAGTTGCTGGGCAGTGACAAATGTCTGTGAGGCTAAGGCAAGATCATAAGTTTGAGGCCAGTCTGTGCAACCATGATGCCCCTTCTGAAACACTTCTAAAAGGGCCAAGGATGTACCTCAGCCATAGTGGTTACCTAGCATGCACGAGGCCCTATGTTCAATCCCCAGCACCAAAAGAAATTTGGGAGCTGAATATCCAGTTCATGATTAGGGAAATGGATATTGACAACCAGAGGCTAGACTAAAGCCAAGGCATAGGACAACTGTTGGAGTACGAGGTGGTGACAGCCTATCACACTTCCTTGTTGGACCCTGCTTTTGAGGGAACCCGAACAGAAGCTACAAGTCACTTGGGAATATGACAAGTCGAAGTAGCAGGAAACGAGGGAAAGACAGGATGCTTTTCCGTTGGCCATACTACAGGCTGATGGCCTCATCCATGAAAACCAGGTTTCAGTTTTCCAGGAAGGAAAAGGGAAGGATTCACCCAGAGGCTTTATCAGCCCCTTCATGTCTAGCGTAACTCCCTGGGTTTCTCTGGTTTGCGTGTCAGGAGGTTCCTGTAACAGAAGCTGCAGGAAGGGATGTCAGGTGGGTGAGACTGAGGGTTACTGCTGATTGAGACTAGTCCCTGGAGCAATGTCTCAAAGGAAAGGTCAAAGGGTCTGAAGTAATGATCAAATATTTCTAGTACACTCAAGGGAAACACAGTAAATGCAACAGACCCTGGCAGCAAACTTGGAGATGTAGCTAAACTGCCTGAATGCAGACCTGAAAGAGGATAGCGCTAGGGAACACTCAACAAAATTCAAAAGGGAAGAGTTAACAGTGAATGAGACACACCAGAAGTACTCAACAATGAATTTAGCTGCTCTAGCTCCTGTGAGAAAGTCAGTGTACCAAGCAACAAATGAATTATGACCTAGGTAGACTAGTGATATTTATTTACTGTCAATGCAGCCTGTAAACATCCTCAAAATAGCATAGCACTTAATATCTAACAGTGCAAACCCTTTTCACTAAATGAAAATATCAATTTGAAAAATGCATAAGTGCTCTATTCCAAAGTTTTTAAAACACGCATTTTTTAAAGATCTATGCTTAGTTTTCATAAGGGTTGTCACAGCTGAAAGATACTTTACAGTGGTAATTCCAAATGAAAGAACCCCACTATCAGCTGCTAATTGAGAGGCTGGCTGGTCAGTTCATCGGGCAATTATCCAAGATTCTTTAACTCTTACTGAAAACTCCCATCCTGTCAGCTATTGCAAACTAACTGGAAGGTGTCACTTTAATATATTTGAAACCAATTAGTCCAAAACCTCCTGAAATAGCTTGGAAACTCTAACCTAATAGAACACTCAACCTCAGTGTGCTGCCCAGTTTTACTGTTTCCCAGAACAAAATCTCAACTTGAGAAGCATGTCCCCATGTTTTTTATAATCTCCCTCTAGACCATGGGATTCTTCTCTAAATGCAGTCTTTCACCTTGAAAGGCCAGATTCCTTTGTTTCACCTTTGTTCTAGTCAGCATTTTCATCAGAACAAAATGCCTAACAAGAACTGCAGAGGAAGTTTAGGCTATTTCAGGTCTTACTTCATAGACAATTAACGCCATTGCTCTGGGCCCAAAGAGATGGCACATGGGAAGATATGGAGAAAGGCAGCTCAGCAATGGCCACAGGGCCAACAGCTCCACTCACCATGTACAGAATGCAGAAAGTCCTGGGTTCAATCCCCAGCACCACATAAAGTTTGAAACATATGTAGAAATCCCGAAGGCACGCCCTCAGTGACTGAACTCAAGCCACACACTACGTGCCTGTTAATGCCCCATTAATTCATGCCAGATGACTCCACTGATTAAGTCACGAATCATCTATTCACCTGAGCAGTTTTTAAAACTGAGGATCAAACGCAAGGGCTCTCCGCTACTGACCTACATCCCCAGCCCTCTTAAATTTTGAGATAGGATCTCACTAACTTGCTGAGGCTGACCTCAAACTTGGGATCCTCCTGCCTCAGCCTCCCAAATCAGATTACAAGGCATGTACCATCAGGCTTAGCACTGATTTGATACATGGTACATGGTTTAAATTGGTGAACATATTTCCTGAAATGTGTTTTAAGGGACGGGGTCCTGCTGAGTTGCTTGGGGCCTTGCTGAATTGCTGAGGCTTTGAACTCAAAATCCTCCTGCCTTAGCTTCCTGAGCTGTTGGGATTACAGGCATGCACCTCCACACCCTGCTATCACTTAATATTCAAAATCCTGTCTAGCTTTTTTGAAGTATACATTATCTAGTCGTCACATGGTACAAAATAACACAAACTTCTAACTTTCACTTCGTACCCATTTATCAACCTTTCCCTGTTTCATCCACCCCCAGAATCTAGAATTGTAGCAGAGGCTGGGCAAGAGCCCTTAAAGGGAAATTGCTTTAAACATCTGTACCTGCTGTTCTCTGCAGGCTACTCTTGGTGCCTTCGAGCTGGTTGGTTTGGCACTCCATGCTCTAGGCCAGGCTTTCTGGATGCTTAACTACATGGCTTGAACATATGTGGAGGCTGTTTCTCCATCAGAAAACTATGAAGCCTCCCTGAAGAGTTTGAAAAATTGCTATTTTGTGTGGACACTCCTAGAAAGGCCTTGGCCTGCTATGTGGGTGACTGGGGGCTTGACCTACTTGGCACTACTGCTTGGAGATGCATTTCCTGGTCCCTGAGGTGAGCTCTTGCAGACCCTTCATCCCAGAGCTGCTGTGTCGAGCCCTGGTTGCTCTAAAGTCCTTTGCTTCATATGTTGTACCAGAAATGGTGACGAGTTGTCAACCATTTGGGGAGGCACTGGATGGAGCTGAGAGAACAAGGACTTTGCTTGATCTTGAGGAAACTGACTGCAGCTACAGCTGAGGGGAGTGAAGTGGTTGCCCTAGATCCCAGTGACTCTGGTTCATGGGCAGCTGCTGGTGGAAGAGCATCTGCTCTTGAATTCTAGGTGGTTGCTGCTGCTGCAGGTGACATCATTTTCTGTTGCTGATCTTGTGATATGGAGCAATGAAAGTGGTCCTGTTCCTGCTGCCTTACTTCATTATGCTCCCTATATGCATAATATAAAAGGAACTTGCATGCAGGTTTTCCCTGGCCTCGGGCCCATCCCTGTAAAAAGGCTGCAGAGAAGACACAGGATGAAGGCACACTGAAATCCTAGAAAAGGGATGGGAGAAGGTCATCTTCTGTATATCCTTGATAATGCGAAGTACAACTGGATTCCTTTCCAGTGCCTGCCACCATGGAGGTGTTAGAACCCATCTGAGGAAGCTTCAGAAGCAGTGGGAACACACCTGTGGACTACAAAGCCCTTGTTTCCAAAGGGAACAGCAACAGGAGCTGACTTGACGGGGAACCTCTCCAGAGAGGAGTAACTGAAACACAACTTGGGAATGGGACCGTTTATCCAGAGTTGAGCCATCAGCTCTGCCTGTCAGCTTTCTGGGCCCAGAAGAAACTTTGCTCAGTGGTATAGCTGGGAGCCACAGCCTGGGTATGCTGGTGGCTTAAAAGTAGATGGGCTTGGAGTGGGTAATTGTTTCCGCATAGCGAATGTTTTCAGGTGACAGTCGGGCTCTATTTGAAACCCGTTATTAATGGCAAGTACTTGACAATGGAATCTTATGACCAGTTCTGATTGTAAAATCAGAGTATGGATTCTACATGAATTTACTGAGAATTGTGAGAACTTACATGAATACTTATGTCGATGGTGTTTTTCAGTTTTTAGTCTGTTAATGTTAATGCCATCCTCATGGTTTCAGAGGACTGTCCATAGACAGCTGGCTCCATTCCTTGGTTTTTGAAGTAAGGCAGAACATCATGGTGGAAGAGTACAGCAGAGGGAAGCTGATTACATGATCAGAAAGCCCTTCTAAACAGTCTTGAACTGACTTACACATGAGCTTTCAGAGGACACCTATCCAAGCCATAACATCTTCCAAGAGAACATCCTTTAGTGTCAAGACTAGCAAACATGCAACACTACAATCATTAAATGTGCCACTTCAAGTACAATATTTCTTAATGAGATAGCAATGGAATCTTCATGCTGTAGACATTTGCTAGTTCTATTTGCAAAGTATAAGTTGTCCACTATGGTTAGTCTTGATTCATTTAAGTCATCTCATAGATGACATATCTTTAGCACTACATGCACTGTTTCTTCCTGGCCACTCCCTGCCTGAATGATGCAGTTGGATAGATGGTACTTCTGCTATATCTGTAAACTCGGCCTGGTATCAATAGTGGTTACAATTTTTTCATGAAGGGTCATTTTCTGTTGAATATGGCTTACAAAAGTAATTTCAGGTATATCATTTTTGAAACCTGGCAGATACAACAATCTGAAACATGTTCAACATTTATGCTTTCATCCTATATAGCAACCTACACTATATAATTTGTTCTGAATCTCATTTCTTCAGCTCTACACTCCTGTGTATCTGCCTACAGTATCTGGTGATAAAGAAATAGACTTGGTTGGTTCTTTGTTTCCAGCATAGTCCAGCAATTTCATGGTAGGAACTGTTTCCCAATGGTAAATTGATTTTTATTTTTTCTTTAATTCATAAACATTTATTGCTAAACTTAATGCAGTCTTTTAGAATGTTGGAGTTAGAATTACATAATTCTAGGGAGCACTGACAGAATTGTAGACTACGTTCTATATGCTTAGGAATTCATCAGGATTAGCAAGACTTCAAAAATGACTGTCATACTGAGGCACTGTCTATACTTGAAGGGATCTACCTGCTATTAACAGCAAATTTTACTGAAGCAGTCTTTAACTTCAATTTTAGATTTCTTAGGAGGACTGGGTTCTATGATAGCTGCATTATGAAAAGAAACTAGGAATAGATCAGCTTTGCAATTCTCACTATTGGGGGTTTATAAGCTTCTAAAATCTGGTTTCACACTAGCAGTCTTATAATGTGCCTGCCTACTCTGTAAAAATTAAAACTAAAATATCCATCCATCCACTTAGAAACATGAGGCCAACATGGCAAAAGCAGAGTTGTGCTTGAAGGAGCCTCAACCACATGTCCAGTTTGGAGAACTTGCTCTTTCCATGTCTTGCCATGTCACAGGGACCCTGACATGTGCATAGCCAAGTGAGGGCCAACTTA